>JAOVVI020001157.1:0-21927 GCA_028571085.2 Nepenthes alata | reverse complement strand
CCTAGAGGCTCCCTCCTGAGCCTGATACCTGGTCTTCACCTCAGAGTATTAGGGATTCCTCTATTTTGGACTCTCCTCCGGAGTCCTATTGCCTAAGCGTCCTTCGAGCCTTGGACATCTCTCGGCATGTGAGGCCTCCGAAGCTTGAGTGTTGCCCAATCTCCTAGTCTTTTTGGATGGCCTCCTCTTCTTCTGGCATCCTCTCCTGGAGGCCGAAATAGGGAATGCTACGGGCGGAGCCCCCTACTTCATATTTTCCTAGCAGGCCGAAAGCATCTGAAATATTTGATTCATATTACTAATTTATTCCGTCAGGTTCTGGAAAAAAGTGAGTGGGTACTCCGCTGACCACCCTGTTGACCTGGTTACTTGTAGAGTGGTCATGGTTGGATGCGACCGTATCTCTAGCGAGACTGCTAGCTTGCGCTCTGGTGTTCACCATTATAATGGATGAAACTGATTGTGGAATTGAATAGGAAAGTTGTTGTGAAAAGTGGTAGGCTTTTTGTAAGCTTTCTATAGACGACACCAATGATGCGTCATGGATCCAAGTTTTGAATATATTCGGATCAAATCGTTCGTCTGAGTCTTGCTCCGTCTATTAAGTCAAGATCCTACACACCACTATTACAAATAGAAAATCAGGTGACGGTTGGAGGTTATTTCACCAAAAATATTCTAACGTTCAGGTCAGTAAACGACCTTTGAAGTAAGGAGATGGATGCAATGAGGTGTAATATGAATGCTGAGAGTGTTTGTTTTGTGGGGGTGCTCTTGTAAGCTAAGAGGCATGGGTTGCTTGTGAGGAGCAAAATCTCTAAGTACTGTACTCGGTGGGAACGTAGTAGCAAAGAGAGAGAGTACTAGGATACTGAAAGTGTGAGAGCTTTTGCAAGAGAAGGATTTTTGCAGGCACATGTCTTGAAGTGTGAACTCTATGACCTTTTATAGTCGTTGCGTTGGGCTGCCTTTTTTATGCAGAAGGTCTTGATAACCGTGCTCTATTGGGACTGTTACCTTTTCTGGCGTGCTGCCTTTATGACTGTAATAGTCATTAGATTGATTACTTTCATTATATATTTTGTAACTGTTAGGATTTTTAACAGATAGAGAAATGATTATGGCGCTTTCTTTTAGGTATACGTATTGATTATGGGAGCAACCATTACAATGATGGTTGCCTTCGATGAAGAGCGCAAAATCAGGGGAGATGACTGTTATTACATGAGAACAGACGCGTGGGCCAATCTGGGCTTGGGTCGCGTGAGGCTTGATTTTCAGCCGGTCAACTGATTATACTTTTGGTTAACGGACGCGTTGATTATCTTAGGTCCAAATGGGCCGTCCTACTCTTTGGTTTTGATGGCTCACTAACCTTTTGTTCAATCAACAGTTGGGGTTGACATTCCAGACGTAAATAGATCGTTATGAATTTTAGCTATTCCTACTTTTTGGGCCAATCAATTATTGGTGTACCCATTAATATCAAATCATTTTGCTAGTCATTGTCTTACAGAATATGTATTTATTCTTCTTATATATTATAATTTGTGCAGTACATATTAGTTTAAATGTAGGATGACATTTGAAGATATAGATCGACATTTTGACCACTATTTATTTATATGAGATTTGCTCTAAAAATTTTAGCATCGAATGTTTTTTTACTCATCAATAACTTTTTTTCTCTAAGCCATATTTTCCCCGAGCGCAAACAAGCTTATTGTTTTAACTGTTAGCGCGAAGAGTAGCCCGCTTTGTTGTCTCTGTCTTTTTATGGAAAAAACAGCCTTTCGGAAATCTTAGGGGCCTGACCCCTCGATGTTTCCGAAGCTGTTGAAGTTAGCGTCTACTCTCTTCAAACTTCGGAATCGCTATTCCGTAAAGCAACTCCCCATTCCATTTCTTCCCAGTGCCCATACGAGTATAGAGAAGGAAGAAGGATAAATAGTTAAGGCGAAATAGAAGTGGGAAAGATGGATGCTCGTTCTTTTGCGGTTTCATATTCCTCACCATATTCACCTTCATCAGCATTCCGAAATGGGCATCATCATCCCCAAGTCGTTAACGTTTCTTCGCTTTCAAACTGTAAAATTTTATCTCGACATTTAACTCAGATTTGTCCCAATTTGGAAGTCGTCCGAATGCAAGATGGTCTGCTCTCTTTCTTTCTAATTTGGTAATTTATTTTTGCTATAATTCGGTTTGGTTTTATTATTTAATCATTTCATTTTTATTGGTCGATCGGCATATTCTTTTCTTATCCGTCATCGTTGAAAAAAAAAAAGCTCCTTAAGTTAGTTCTGCACTTTCTTGGGTATCTATTATCAGATTTTTGTTGGATGCGTAACCTCAACACATTGTTTGCTGCTATCAAAGCTAATTTCCTGATCATTAGTATGTACTTTGAAATTATAACAATAATTTTACCCTTTTTTAACGTTGTAAACATCTTCCTAATTATTGTCCTACAAATCCATTTGCGGATCTTATAGCTTCGATTGAGTAGATTCTTATCACTTGTATAATTTGATTGAACAAGTTTCCAGTCAAATCCAAAAGGAAAAATATGAAGAAAGTTAGACCTTCTAGAAAGTCGGATAGACTCCGGATATTCTATCCGGATAATTTTGGGCCTTTTTCATATTACTTCTTTTTCGGCAATATGGATGATTGACATCAATTCATTTCTTCTAATTTCACCTTGTCATTAGTTTTGGAATGTCTTGTCAATGTGATTGTAATGACGCGGTTTTAGTATATTCATCTTTCATAGCTGAAAGGGGTATTAATTTTTGGTGCAGTTTCCACAAAACATAATGCAGTTGATAAGGAGTCTCCTGTTGAGAACTTGAAGGATGGGTTGTTTTCAGCTACATCTTCTCATGAAAGGAGTGACGGACTGTGCTTTGATTATAGAAAGGATGAGTCAACTGTTAGTATCACTGTGGTTGGGGCCTCTGGCGACCTTGCCAAGAAGAAGATATTTCCTGCTCTTTTTGCACTTTTCTACGAGGATTGTTTGCCCAAGGTTTTGGATGATATTTGAATTTTAACATCTTATTTTGATTGAACAAATTGGAAGGAAGTGGAAAGACCGGAAAGGAAATGATTGATCTTCCTATATGTGGTCAGAACAAGTTTGAATGAACCAAAAAAAAGTGTCTCCTTACCTTCTGGTCCCACCTTTTGGTCTCCTTCCAGATTGGTGGGATTTCAACAAAAAGGAAAAGGAAGCTGCCGCCACTTCAAACCAAAAATGTGATGATTATGTTTCCTTTCCTTCCCATCCTAGCTAATCTAACGGACAAATGGTCGTTTACTTTCCTCCCCTATTAACTAAACAACTGAAGAGGAACATCAGATTCATTTCTCTACCTTTTCTTTCCTTCCTGTTCACATATTTTCTAATCTGAACAGTATATCAATAGCTATTTTTATCTAGATGTAGATTCTAATTTGTCCAGTTTGTCAGTCTGGAAAGATGGGAAAGCCTGCTATGTTTATTCAACGAAAATTGATCCAAATTTATGCTTCTGCAGCACTTTACTGTGTATGGTTATGCCCGTAGTAAGATGACCAATGCAGAATTAAGAAACATGGTTAGCAAGACTCTGACTTGCAGAATTGATAAGAGGTGTCAAACTCTTTCTGTGCTCTTGAGATGAGTAATGAAATTTGACCAATGAATATTAGGTCTGCTAACTTTTTAATGGTGAATTTTCAGGGAGAACTGTAGTGAGAAGATGGAGCAGTTCCTTAATAGATGTTTCTACCATTCTGGCCAGTATGATTCCCTAGATAACTTCATGGACCTAGACAAGAAGATCAAGGAGCATGAGGTATTAATGATACTGCTGAATATCCAAAAATGCTATGCTATTTTTCTTCTTTCCTGTATTGCTGTCAATGAGAGTATCTCATGCTGAGAGGGTTTGCAGTGAAAGCAGCGTTTTTAGTTGTCAAATAATGTGATTGTTGACATAAATGTAATAAAATTCTCTTTCTTGATCAAGGGCCTGTAGGTCCGATTGAGACTGCTGAAATTTTCAGGGAAGTAAAAAATTGATGGAGATGTGTTTTAAATTGGTTATGACTTAGTAATATTTTCCTTCAAACTTCTCCTTTCCCCCATGTTTTCCACGTTTGACACAGGGCTGTAGAGTTTTAAAATGCTCTTTCCTGCAACCATGTCTTCTACAATATATTATGCTTTAATCTATTGATATAAGATATCAATAGATTGAATTCATTAACATTCATGGATAGTTCGATTTTCAGTAACCTTGTCTTGTAAGGGATATGATTCTGAAGGAAAGATTATTTCTTCATTGTCTATTCACATGCAAAAATGTGCTTTCTTTATACAAAAGGAATAACTTTATTTAGAGAGGTTAAATCCTGAACATAAAGGAGAGAATATCTTGTGAATTGCTCAAAATAGAAAGAATAGTAGAGGAGGATAATTGGGATTGTATTGAATAAGCACATCTCTTTTCCTATAATAGACTGAGTATATCTCGTGTGTGATGAAGAATTGAATTCCATGGTATCACCAAGGAGTAAATCTTTGGGATTTCCAATACTCCCCTTCAAGTTGGTAAATGTATGTCTGCCATTCTCAGTTTTCTTATGAGTTCTTGGAATTTCAGAGTGGATAAACCATTTGTGAGTACATTGGCCAGTTGCTTGCTTAATGACATATAGGGAGTATTAATTAGACCATTGCCAAGCTTCTTCTGTATAAAACGTTGGGCTACCTCAATATGTTTTGTCCTATCATCTTGTAACATATTCTGTGCAATGTTGATAGCTGACTTATTGTCATAATTGAACTTTGTTGGTTCTTCAGTTCTTATTTTCATATCATTAAGGATGATCTTTAATTGTAGTTGGTCACATAATCTATGTGCCATATTTCTAAATTCAGCCCCCAAATTTAATCTTATCTTTACGGGTTGCTTCTTACGTTTTTAAGTAATCAAATTTCCTCCAAGAAATGTGCAATAATTGGATGTGAACCACCTGTCCACTAGGGAAACCTGCATAGTCTGCATCAATTTATGCTTCCACTCCAGCTGTAGCCCTCTCCCTTTCTTGAATAGGATTCCTTTCCCCGACATTGAATTTAGGTAGGTAGGTTTTTTGAACTGCTTGCATATGTCTCTCCTTTGGTTCATGCATAAATTGATTTACTGTACTTACAATACATGCTATATTTGGTCTAGTATGTGAGAGATAAATCAGCCTTCCTACAGGCCTTTGATGTCTTCCTCTATCAACTGCACAGTCTTTAGCCTTCTACCCCAACCTATGGCTTTGGTCAATCAGAGTGCTTGCTAGCCTAATGTCAAGATTTCTAATTTCCTTGAAGAGATCCAATACATACTTTTGTTGTGACATGCAGATACCCTCTTTCGAGTAAGTCACTTCAACACCTAAGTACTTTAGTCTCCCAAGCTCATTTATTTCAAATTCCTATATGAGGCTTCATTGGACTAACTGTATATTGATGAAGTCATTCCTTGTAACAATAATATCATCAAGGTATACAGGTAGAATAGTCACTTTACCTGTAATTGGATGCTTAATAAACAATGTGTGATCTTGACTTTTGTTTGTATTTTAGGTTACACATAGCCTTTGTAGAACTCCCAAATCAAACTCTAGGGGATTTCCTCAAGTATTACAAGGCTTCTTTACACCGGTAGACTTTATTATTGTCGAACTTTCCAATAAAGCTTAGTGGTGACTCAATGTATGATTTTTTTTAGCATCATATTGTTGCAAATATCATCCAAGATTAGCTGGAAAGAATAATCGAACTTGCAGGGTATTCATTTTTGCAACGGGCGCAAAAGCTTTTTGGTAATCTATTCCATAGGATTGAGCATACCATTTAGCTATCAACCTTGCTTTATGCCTATCCAAAGATCCATTAGTTTTGTATTTTAGATTAACAACCATTTGCACCCCCACAGGCCTCTTTCCTTCTGGAAGACAACGATTTCCCATATTTATAGACCATTCATCTCTTTCGTAGCTCGTATCTACTCTTTATCCCTTAGTGCCTCTTGTATGGCTTGAGGAGTGCTAATGGAATCAATGATGGTAAGGAAACACTTATGTTGTGGAGAGAGTTTGTGGGAGGAGAAATAGTGAGATACTTGGTGTTGGGTGCATGTCATGGTACCTTTTCTAATGGCAATAGATAGGTCCAAATCTTTCAAATCATCATTTACAAATTTATTCTTAATGTCATGAGATGTAGGAAATCAATGTTCATTGAATGAGGGAATAGGAATAATAACTTATGTTGACTTATGAATTTGCTTTGGTTGAGTTGTGGACTTTCAGGGTTTGGTCCCAGTTGCTGTTGATCCCATCCCAAAGCTCTTCCAATTTTGGGTTCATTCTTTTCAAGGGACAAGGGATTAGGTTCAAGGGTTTTAGTGTTTCTGTTTGTGAAAAATAACATTTCGTTGGGAAAGAGTGGCGATAGGTCAGGCATGGAAAGTTCTTCCGGCTCATTTGTATCTTCTCTAGAAGTTTCCGCTTGGAAATAAGGTTTCAGTCCTTGGAAGAATCATTAGGTTTTATGGGAAGTAAAATCCATTTGAAACAAAGAATTTTCGTATGGTAGGGTGATAGTATTTATACCCCTTATTTATATTTGAGTGGCAAACAAAGACACATTTGAGTGCCTGTGGGTCTAGCTTACCCCTATTATGTGAGTGAATATGGACAAAGGAAGAACAACCAAAGATTTTAGGTGGTAATTTCTATACATTTGTAGTTCCCGGTGGAATTTGTAGAGCATGGTTTTAGGACACTGGTTTCCTAGCATCCTAGAGGGCATTCTATTTATTTGGCAAGCTGCTGTAATTGCTTTCCCCCCAAAAGGGTTTTGGAACTTTGTTTTGAAATAGAAATGTCCACGTGACAATAAGTAGGTTTCTGTTCCCACGATTAGCTATTCTCTTTTATTGAGGCGTGTTTACACAAGGGTTCATAGATAATCCCTTCCTTATGAAAGAAGGTTGGAAGTGTTTGACTGAAGTAATCATGGGCATTATTAGACCTAATCTTCTTAATGGATACTCCAAAATTGTGTATGAACTATTTTGTAAGATGTTAGGATGATATTACTTGTTTCTGATTTGTCCCTCATGAGAACTTGTTATGTTATTCGAGTGCAATCATCTATAAAAGAGATGAACCTCTTAACTCTCACACTAGGAATTTTGGATTGACCCCAAATATAAGTGTGTATTAAAAAGAAAGGTGTAGCGGATCGAGCAGTACTCATAGAGTAAGACATATGGTGGTGTTTTGCAAATTCGCAAGCTGCACAATGAAAGACATTGACATTAATGCATAGGAAAAGTGAGGGAACACATGCTTTGAAGTTCACGAAAGTGAGCATGTCCAAGACATTTATCTAAAGCCAAATTTAGTGGTGCCCGAAGAAGGGTTCATTTTTAGCATGACTAGGTCAAGATGTTCTTTTTCTCTAAGGTCACTTGTATCTTCAAGGTAGTAAAGCCCACATCTTTCCCTAGCAAATCAAATTGTCTTCCCTATGATCTAATTTTGGAAAATAAATAGGTACCAAAGAATGTTACTTTGCAATTCAAATATTTAGTAATCTAATGAATGGAGACAAGGTTAAAAAATAACTTAGGTACTTGTAAAACATTATATAAGGCAGATAGAGGGGGTTAGTTTCACTATCCATCTATAATATTTCGTTTCTAACAACAAATATGATACTATAATGTATATGATCCATTAAGTTCAACATTGAACTTGCAGCAGAAAAAATGTCAAATCTCATTTAACTAATTAAGAACTTTTAGTTATATGTCTTTCAATTCTCCTTTAATTAATTATCAATTAATCAAGATTTTTTTCAGATTATGAGCGAAATCAAGTAGTATATCATGACCACCCAGATGAAGTAAATAATTATATATTTAAAGAACTTTTTTATAATAGTTACCGAATAAGTTTAATCATTCCATCATCTTTTGTTCCGAACAACTCAAGGGTATGTAAAAGTTCAATCCTTATTTAATTTATTCATATGCTTACATGATGTTTGAAAAAATGATTCATTTAATTAGAAACTTATATTGAAATTATAAATTACACTGGCTGAAAATTTAATGAATTATGAATTTAACATTATGTATGACATCTCTCCTATTTTGCTTGGAGTGATGGATATTTTAGTGATCATTCTTCAATCTTTGTATGCTTCTTATTATACCCTATAATACCTCAATGTATCCAATTATTGGATAAATATTAGCAGTATTAAAGTATAATAGTCTACATATAAGATATTAAAGAGTCTCAAGTTTAAGGATCATTTATATAACTATTATGCCAAGGCTTCTTGTTGACATGCAAAACTTCCATATAGGAACACCTCATTTTAGTCAATTCCTTGAATCTATTCTCTAATGAGCACTTGTATATTTACTGGTGTCAACCACACAAGTGATAATGAGATCAATCTCCCCTTCCAATGGGTTGGCATAATACGCACTAGTTTAAATAGATTATTAATATTCTATTTTAGTGATCATATAACCGAAAATATATAAGACTAAAGCTTATAAGCAATAAAAACTTATAATTGTGATCTCATCATAATCATTATTACATTGCTTCAACGTAGGAATTTTATCTTGCAAATAAAATAATCAAAATATGATCAATGTAAATTACCTTTTAATAGTATAATTGAATAAGAATGTACATAAGTGGTGACTCATCGTATTAAATATGATTGACTTGCAAGGCATACAACTACTAACAATATCCCACTTGCACTAAAGCCAATCGATGTGATATCTCATACCAAACTCCTCTATGTGATGATCAAACAATGTTTGACTTAAAACTTTACTTAGTGGATCTGCTATGTTATCCAAAGATGCTAACTTTCAAACTTTCACATCTCTTCTACGGCAAATTTCTTGGACGAGATGATGATGTCTAAGGATGTGTTTGGTCCGTTGATAAAATCTTAGTTCTCTCATGAGCACTCTAGAATTATTGTCACAATTCAAAGTTATTAGATGACTAATGGTTGGAATAAAATTCCAACTCAATGATGAACTTTCAGATCTAAACATCCTCCTTTGTAGCAATATACTTAGCTTCAGTGGTTGAATCAATGGCTTTATCTTGTTTAAGACTTTTTCAACTAACTGCCACAACATTGAGACTAGAAATGCATCCTGACATAAATCTACTTTCATCTGGATAGATTAAAAATTTGAGTAAGTGAATTCCTCAATTTTCAATTCTGCCTCTCCATTTATCAAAAAAATATCATTGGTCCTTCTCTAGTACTTAAGAATATTTTTAATTGATTTCCTGTGATCATTACCTGGATTGGATTGATTATATGGTTGTCACACTGAGAACATGTGCTATATCAAGCCTAGTGCATGGCATTGCACATATTGTACATCCTACTGCACGAGCATCAGGAACTCTGCTCATACACTCTCTCACCTTAGACGTACTAGGAGACATACTCTTAGAGAGAAGAGATCCATAATTCATTCGTACGAGCCCTTTTAAAGAATATTTCATGTTAAGCTGTTTTTGCACAAGGTCTATAAACTGAGATTGGGGCAAACCAAGCAAGCTTTAGATCTATCTCTATAGATCCTAATCCCTAGTATAGAGGTTGCTTCACCCAAATCTTTCATGGAGAAGTTTTTTTGATAACTAAGCTTTCATCAACTGTGACATACTAATGCTATTCCCAATGAGTAGTATGTCATCCACATATAGAATGAGAAACATAACTTTGCTCCTACTTATTGTCTTGTACACATGACTCTTTTGGATATTTAAGAAAATAATACCGTTTGATCATCTTGTCCAAATGGATACTTTAACTTCTGGAGGTCAATTGTAGTCCATAAATGGAACATTTCAATTTACATAACTTGTTATGATGTTCATTGTATTCAAAAACCTCAGACTATGTCATAAACACTTTTTTAATCAAGGAATCAATTGAGGGAAAACCATTGTAACATCCATTTGTTATATCTCATAGTCATGACATACAGCAATGGCTAACCTAGCTTTATAGGTCTCCACATAGACAACTCCTTGTATTTGAGTATAGCCTTTTGCAACTAACCTAGCTTTATAGGTCTTCACATTTCCATCTATTCCATACTTCTTAAACATCCACTTATTTCCAATGGGCCTGAAGCCCATTGGCAGATCCACTTGTTTTCAAACCTCATCGGAGTAAATAGAATTCATTTCGAATTTCCTGGCTTCATGCTATTTTTGCAAGTCAATACTAATTTTTTTATAGGATCCTCATTATCTATGAGAACCTTGATACTTGGTCCATAAGAAAACTGAAATATCTTATATTAGTCCTTAATACTCTAGTTGATCTGTGAATTGGTTGTGTGTCTAGAGTTTGTATTGGCATAGGTTTCAATAGGTTGATCTAGTGTAGTTTATAACTATTGAATTTCTTCAAGTTCTACCCTACTCTCACTGCTTCCTTTAAAGATAAACTACATTTCTAGGAGGATTGCATATTTTGAGACAAGCGTCTTTTGCTCCATGAAATGATAGAAGTAATCTAAAACTTTCTGTTGGACTCACCAGACTCGACCAAGGGGTTCTAAGAGGAGTCTGCTGTGAGATAATCCCATTCTCTTTGAAATAATCAAGAAACTCAGTACTAAGATACTCACCACCTCAATTTGATCGGAGTACATCAATAATTAATACTTTTCCCCAATTGCTTCTCAACTTCACTTCTGAACTGCTTAAATTTCTCAAATGCTTCAGATTTATATTTCATCAAAAACACTTATCTGTATCTTGAGAAATTATCAGTTAATGTGATGAAATATGAGAAGTCACCTCTAGCATGCACTTACATTTGCCCACAAACATTGATATGGACGAGTGTTAATATGTTCGATGTTCTATCTGTATTTTTACCAAATGGAATCTTAGATATATTACTCATGAGACAAGAATTACAAGTTGCATACAATTTATAATCAAATGGAACCAAATATTCATCCTTGTGCAATTTGTTAATAATTGTTTCATTTATATGGCCGAGTCTACAGTGCCAAAGATATGCATTTTCAGTATTATCTCTTTTCCTCTTATTGGTCTGTGCTAATTTAAACACCATATTGATGATCTCAAGAATATAAAGACCATTCATCAATGTATTATATCCAGTCAACTTATTATTAAAAGTAAATAAACAACAATTATTTCTGAATGAGAATTCAAAACTGTCCTTTGTCAAAGCCAAGACAGCAACAATGTTTTTCATAATATTAGGCACATAGTAAATTGTTTTTTAACTATACCTTCCCAGTAGGCAGCTTTAAGCAACACGATCCCACAGCTAGTGCAACAATATTTACTCCATTTTTGACACATCGGGTCATCTCACCTGTGTTCAAGGCTTTACTGCATGTTAGCACTTGCAATAAATTGTATATGTGAGACACATTAGGTATCTAATACCTAAGAGGTGATATTATATACTGGCAAGTTGAGTTTTATCATGAATATACTAGACAAAACATCATTATGCATCTTGCCTTTTCCTACGAAGTGATTACTGTAGCCTTTTTCGTACCTGTTTTTGCTTTATGCATCTTCTTCTTAGCCTTGACTTTCTTGGACTTAGTAGAATATCCCATAAGCAAAACATTAAGGTTTTCTTTTCTAATTGAACCCTCAATTGTCTTTAACATATTAAGAAGTTTAAGCAAGTTGTCTTTTAATTTGTTCATGTTAAAATTAAAAAAAAAAATGAGAGAATGAATCTACAAAGATTGAAGAACTAAGTTAACATTTAGCTATTTATCCATGGTGAATCTGAGCCCAGCAAGTTGCCCTATAAGGTCAATCATCTTAAGCACATGTGCTTTTACGGACCACCCCTCCACCATCTTAGCATGAAAATGTTATTTTGACGGTTCATATCTAATTGTTTTAGATTGTTTCCTAAACAACCCTTGTAGGTGGCTTAACATAATAAAATTGTCAATCTTCTCATGCTGTCTTCATAGCTCATTAGACATGGAGGCCAGCATGTAGCAATTAGCTTGAATATTGTTGTCCTATCACTTATGATAAGTGGTTTTGTCTTCCTTGGATGCATCAATTTTGGGCGACTTAGGAAGCTTCTCTTCAAGGACTTGGAAACACCAAGGAATGTGAGAGCAATTCTCAACTTTCTTAGCCAGTCATCCGAGTTTTGTCCAATCAAACTATTAAAGTCTAAAATGCTTTTCAATGGTTTATTCATCGCAGTTGAAACAATACAAGTAGACATTTGATATATTTAATACTACGAAGATAATGTTTTAATCTAAATAGTTAACTCCCACTGTTTTTACAAATTCCAAAACACTTTATATGGAATTCAAATAACCTGGATCATTCTTTTAATTAGCAAAAATGATAATAAAATATTTACATAAGAAATGAAATTGGTAATAAACGTGCCGCTCATCCCTAAGATAATATATCATTTAATCATCCAACCAAAATAATATCAATACTAGTATCCTTAATTTGCTGTTGTGTTTGTCGGACTAAAATCATCATGTATGTGTACTAACATTGATGATTAATTTATAACACTTTAGAAAAGGAACACTTATTTTTGTGTATTTTTCTGAGGTACAAACTACCCCTATTTATAAGAAATTAGAGTGGAGAAGGAGTGACGGAGCCTCTTAGGCTTCCTCCAAAATTAATTGGAGGGAAGAGGAAGGGGGAAGGGAGTCATCTGGCTCCCTTCCAGATTTACGCATGGGCCACAAACAAATGGGGGAGCCTTTTGGTTCTCCATATTAATCATCTCTATTAATTTTATTTTATAATAAATCTTAATTAATTTTCTTCTAATAATATGCCTTAAATATGGTAACCTACAATATTTCCTTCCAGCAGCAATTATGATACTATAATTTGTGACCCATTAAGTTATAATCAAACTGGCAATAGTCACGTGCTAAATCTTGTTTAACTAATTAAATACTTTTAATTGTAACTGAACAATTTCAATTCACCGTAAATTAATTAACTATTAATTAATCACTAATTTCTACATGACACCTAACAGCATATCATGACTACGCAGATGAAATATATAATTATGTATTCAAAAAGTTTTATCATAATTGTTACCATATAAATTTAATCCGTCCATTATCCTATATTCCGAATAATTCAAGGCTATGGAAAGTGTCAACCCTTATTTAGTTTTTTTATATGCATACATGATATTTAAATAAATAATTTATTTAATTAGAAAATCTTTTATAATATGTACTAGTTTAATTAGATTGCTAATATCTTGTCTTAATGATCCTACAATCAAGAACATATCAAATGAAAGCTTATAAGCAATAAAAGTTTTGAATTGTGATATCATCATAATCATTATTACATTGCTCAAATTTAGGGGATTTTATCATACAAATAAAATAATCAAAATAATCAAAATATAAATTTTCATTCAATTAATATAACTTCATAAGAATTCACGTGAGTAGTGACCCATTTTATCAAATACGATTGGCTTGCACGGCATACAACTACTAATAGAGATTAGCTTGTATTCGTTGTTGTCTCTGAAATCCTCTATTCCAGCTTAGCACTCGTGTTTTTTCATGAAGTTTAAAGCAGTTTCCTTTTGTGTGTCATAGCTTCTTAAAATAGCTACACCACATTCCTTCTCAATTAGGAGCCTCAGTCTTCTTGTTTTTATTTTTTGGCTGTTAGCTTTGTCCTCACCGAACTTCCCAGTGAACATGGCTAATTCATGGGCTGATTGTGGTTTTAGCATCACCAGTGTTCTATTCTCTTCACCTTGAATGATTGAGAAAACTTCAATTAAAGGTGGCAACTTCTCCTTGCCTAATACTTGAACTCGAATTGGATCAAACTGCACATTAAGTCCTGCAAGGAAATTGAAGATTCTGTCCCTTTCCACAAGGTCCTTGAGTGCCTTAGCTACCTCACTACATCTAATCTTGATATCCTGATGGTAATCTATCTCTAACCAAAGACCTTTCATGAGGTTGTAGTACTCAGTCACGAGTGTACCTTGTTTGGTAGTTCAAATTTCGGTCTTGACTTCATAGACTAATGTTGCATCTTGCACCTTAGAATAAGTATGGTTTCCCAGATTTCTCTAGCAATAATGAGAAACAGACTATTCCTGCTAATCTTTGGTTGCATTAAATTCCATAACCGGGACATGATCATGGAATCCTTTTCATCCATGTTGGAAATTTTGGATCTTCTGGATTTGGGTTGTTCCATTTAAGTGGCTCAACTTTTTTCTCCCTTTTTGCGGAGTTTTCTTAGTCTGGGACCATTGAAAATAATTCTTGACTATAAATCAATAGGCAGGACTCAAGCTTTGGACATCTCCAGTTATTGAGGAATTCAAGACAAACTCCAGTGTAATCACAGATGGATTTGTTGTCATGCTTTCTGAATTCTCTGATGTTCTTCCAATAGGAGATTTCTCTGCAATTTGCTAATCGAGATTGGTTTACTCTGGTGATTCTTGGACAGCTGTTTTCTGAAGTCGGCAATGAATGCATACTCACACAACAGCAAATCAGTGAGAGAAAACAATTTGTGGAAGGTGATTGTTAATCAAGTTTACCTGAAATTTTAGCAATGAAGGCTGAGATGTGGCTGCTTTAGATGGTTGGCTTTAATACCATGAAAGAATGATTATTTTTTTCTTGTCTATTCACATGCAAAAATATACCTTTTTTTATACACAAGGAATAACCTTATGTAGAGAGGTTAAATCCCAAAAGTATAGAAGAGAATATCCTGTGAACCTCTCTAAACAGAAAGAATAATAGAGGGAGTTTAAGTGGGATTGTATAGAATAAACACATTCCTTTCCTATAATAGAGTAAATCCTAGGGTATTACCAAGGAGTAGATCTTCTGGATTTCTGACAGTTTCCTATGATAGCCAATCATTTAATTGATACTTCTTTTGTGATCAAGAGTCAACTTGCAAGTTTAGTTAACATGTCAGGAAGTGATATTAGTTAGACTCCAGCTTAATCTGTAGTATGGCTGTTGGAGCACAGATAGTTGAAATCAATGACCAAAATTGTTTCTGTATCTGATTCCATCTTGATCCTCTTTTTTTCTTTGCATATAATTTGACAGTGAAAAGCTGATTTTGTAGGCAGGGAGAATTTCCAATCGCCTTTTCTACTTGTCAATCCCACCAAATATTTTCATAGATGCTGTGCGATGTGCAAGCTTGTCAGCATCCTCAACAAATGGATGGACTAGGGTCATTGTTGAGAAGCCATTTGGTCGAGATTCAGAATCTTCTGCCGCTTTGACTAGAGGCCTCAAGAAATACTTAAATGAAGATCAAATATTCAGGTGAAATTTTTACAAGTGATTTTGGTTCTGTCATTTTTCCAAAAAAAAAATAAAGGGTTATTTTACTCATTAGAAAGCATTTTATCCACAGGATAGACCATTATCTGGGAAAGGAACTAGTAGAAAACTTATCGGTGCTTCGCTTCTCCAACCTAGTCTTTGAACCATTATGGTCGAGGCAGTATATAAGAAATGTACAGCTAATTTTCTCTGAGGACTTTGGCACAGAAGGTCGTGGAGGGTATGTTTCTTTTTGATTGTATGCTTTTGTGGACTAAATTGATTTGTTAGTCTATCTATTTAATAGGATCAAATATGTTTCAATTTCAAGTTTTATTGTGCACTCTGACTTCCAATTCTCTCGAAAATTTTGTAGGACTTCATTGAAAATTGCACATGCACCTTATAGACTTGATCCTTTTGAGTTCTAGCATTTTTCTTGCATAATTTTACTAGAAAATGGAAGGCTGAGCTCAATTGTAAAATTTGGCAACTTACAGACTTTAACACGACAAATACAATGTTATGAATTTGAATGGGCAAAGTACTGATGGCAATGGACTAAAAATAAAAAAAATATATATTTCACTTTTATATGTTTCCTATCTATCTTTCTGCAACTTTTCTATGGATTTGAATGGGGAAAGCACCAATGGCAATGGACTAAAAATAAAAATAAAATATTAATCACTTTTATATGTTTCCTATCTATCTTTCTGCAACATTTCTTTTTTATTCTTTTTTATTTTCTCTCTGTGGATTCATTTCAGATACTTTGACAATTATGGGATAATTAGAGATATAATGCAGAACCATTTACTGCAAATCTTAGCTCTCTTTGCCATGGAAACTCCTGTCAGCTGTGATGCAGAAGACATCAGAAATGAAAAGGTTATGCCAAAACCTATTAGATAGTTTGAGTCTACAATTTTTGGCTATTTGGTCTCCATTAGAAATAAAATAGGGAATTTCTGTCTAGAAATTTGTTATATTTTAATTGTATTCAAATTTCTATTTTTCCTCAAATTTTGTGAGTCTTAATAGTGTTTTCCTATTGTGGATTCTTACTCATTATGATATGACTGGTGGCTGCTAGGTTAAGGTTCTTCGGTCAATGAGGCCATTGCAACTTGAAAATCTGGTTGTTGGGCAATACAAGAGCCACACTAAAGGTGGTATTACTTATCCCGGTTACACTGACGATATGACAGTGCCAAAAGATAGCTTAACTCCAACATTTGCTGCCGCTGCCCTCTTCATAGACAATGCAAGATGGGATGGAGTGCCTTTCCTGATGAAAGCAGGCAAAGCATTGCACACTCGGAGGTTTGTAATTTTAACAAGTAGACATGGAACCTGCTTGGCAAAGTCTGGATAGAAGAGTGAAAAAAGGGGGAGGCTGGGTCAAATAAGTTTCTTTAACATATACTTGGCCTGTCAAAAAGTTAAAATGAGCTTGGAAGTGTTTCTGGTTAAAAAGCCCAATTTGGAGTTTTCTGAACAACTTAAGTTCATGCTATAAATTGGTGAATTTTTTTAACCTGGAGGATTCTGATGTTACTAGACTAAAATATTTCTGGTAAAGTCAATCAATATTTGATGTATAAGATCCAGTTTTCGCATAAGTTAGGCTTCTTATGCTTTAGATAATCCATAGTTGAAATCTCATTTTCACCACTTAATTGTTTTATCAATGTAATAGAACTTTTGAACACAATATTCTATCATAATTCATTGTAAGATCTTCAATTTTCATCTGTAAAGAATACAACTCCTTATTGAAATTTGAATCCATGTATTTTGATTTATATTCCTTCAACAACTTTAATACTTCATTTTGACAGAGATTACATTTTTCTTATTTTGTGGATTCTTGCCATCACTGGAAAACAAATTGAGTTGTAGGTGAGGCCAAACATGTTAATAATATCACTTATTTCTTCTGTTTAAAGAAAAAAATTGAGGAAAAAAACGAGGAGATTCTCTCTTTTACTAGCTAATGAAGCAGGGTGTTTTCTCATCTACTGGCTCAGTGGCAGCTGTGGATACACACTTGAAGGAAAGTTTGGAATCATTGTGTTTTTCATAAAATTGCTAATGGCTTCTCCTTTCAGGGCTGAAATTAGGGTGCAGTTCAGGCATGTGCCTGGTAATCTTTATAACAGAAACATTGGGACAGATCTTGATCAAGCAACCAATGAGCTTGTTATCAAGATACAGCCTGATGAGGCTATTTATCTGAAGATCAATAATAAGGTCCCAGGATTGGGCATGAGATTGGACCGAAGTACACTAAACCTTCATTATGCAGCAAGGTAATAATGAATGTCCATATACTATATTGCTTGTATGCTTGAGCTATATGGCTCTTTTGTTCAACACGTTGCCTTAATATAAACAGGAACTCATCACAATTACCCGGATGTAATATGAATTCACACGCATTTATCCAGTGACCATTATTTGTGTACCATTTAAAACCCATCATGTGGGAGTAAGGACCACAATAATGGATTGCTGATTCAAAGAATTGGCAACTTTGCCAACTGTTAGCACTAAATCACTTTTCTGACAAAAAATGAACCCTTTTCTGCATTCAAATTCCGAAACTTTTTTTTTTTTTTTGGGCTGGACAAATTTCAAAACCTGGTTTGAGCATCTTTAATTGAGGCTTGCTATGTGTTTTGATATAAAGAACTTAAATGTATGAGGATCATTTCAAACGTTTGAGAATTCATGTTGTGGAATTGTGGATGTTCATAGGTGCCTGAATTTATCCCAGTGTTACGCAGAGCTTGTGAATTATCAGTCATAAAGTGGCGTGGCACAACAGCTAAATTGATCTATTTTTCTGATTGAAACTCAAATTCAACTTGGATCAAAGAGTCTTATCTTACTGATAAGTGGCACTATTTGTCTTGTTCTGGAAAGTAGTAGTCAAAAACCCATTGGTTAAGGTTTGATGTGTATGTATTTGTAGGGCAGAAACCCATCACAGCATGAATCAACTGTTGCACATGTCTGTTTTTATGGGTAGTGTTGAATATAATCATGTGCAAAGAACGTGGTAGGCGCCGAGTTGAACTGTCAGCTGGGGGTTCAGTAAAGTTTTATCTTGGATGCTACTATCAAAATATTTCATTATTTATTCTCTGTAGTACGTGTGGCTTGCTCTGTTGTCTTGTAGGAAGAACAAAGGCTGCTATAGTTGGCTCCCTCTGTCACTAAAGAGTACTTTTGACATGTACTGTACAGATACTCAAAGGAGATTCCGGATGCATATGAGAGGCTTCTACTTGATGCCATAGATGGAGAACGACGGCTATTTATCCGGAGTGATGAACTAGATGCTGCTTGGGCTCTCTTCACCCCCCTTCTAAAAGAGCTTGAAGAGAAGAAAATCATTCCCGAGTACTATCCTTATGGAAGTCGAGGCCCTGTTGGGGCCCACTATCTTGCAGCCCGATACAATGTCCGGTGGGGTGACCTTGGGCTAGAACAATAAATCTCGGTGATCACTATTACCACTCCCTTGGTGTCCTGCATTTCGTTCATTTGGCAGCAAGATAGATCGATGGTGATCAAGATTTATTTGTAGTGGAGCTCCATTTTTTTTGTCCTTTTTAGTTTTTCCGTTTCTCTCTCTATGAAACAGTTAAAATGTTAGACATGACAGTTCGAATCTGTTGTTATAAGTATAGTAGAGAAATCTTTCCTGGCATCATAAATGTGCACTGTGATATTCGAGAGTTGGGTGATCCTTCGTGACAGAATTCTGTCGTGCCTTGGATTGTTTGCCTTTCTTTGTTAAATCTCTGTGCCTTGTAGTGTGCCCTGAAAATACTCAGAAATTTGTAGCAGCAGAAAAGAATGGAAAGAAAGAAAAATAAAGCAGGGGCACAAAAGGGGCTAGTAGTGATTATCAAATATCTGAGTGTTTATCCTGTTCATATTAGGGAAAAGATTTCATGACTTGAAAAGGTTACTTGTTTAAAAAGCAAGGTTCCCAAGTGCGGAGCGGTTATTATCAAGAGGCAGTCTCTCTGATAAACGATCATCTGCCATTGACGTCCCCAGAATTGGAAGGGAGTTGGGTTCTGTTGCGTTTGGAATTTCGGCCTCCGTTCGTCGATGACGTCAGGCGGTCAGAACCCTTTGCAACATAAGAGGTTGTGAGTGGATTATTGATGAGTGTTAAGGGTGAGAGAGGAAGAGATGGAGCACACAGATTTTTACGTGGAAAATCCTCCTTTGAAGCAGGGGAAAAAACCACGAGGTTCTGGGCCTGGTAAAGATTTTCATTATCGAATGCTTTTTAATACAGAGTACAAGGTACAGGGAATGTAAATCCTTATCTCTTTGAGCTTTTTCTTTCAGTCGTAAGAGCTGTAGGAATCCATCCCCTTTTCCGTGTGTTGAACTGGGTATTTATAAGGGGAGAAAATAGCGGTTGACTTCTGACACCTTCTGGGAGGCTGGCCACCTGCTTCTCTGATGCGTCCACACTGTGTCAGGCACGCTGGCGTGCGCAGTAAGTTTAGCTGCCAGCGTCATATTTAGCCCTACTGTGTCAGGAATGTCAGTATGTGATGTCGATCTTGAGGTGACAAGGCGTGTTCTGGATCAGTATTGTCTGCGGTGACGTGCTGCGGAATTCACGCGCTCCTTGGGAACTGTGAATGCTGAGCTGGCGTTCTCTGGTATTGATGGAAGTCCTCGTCCTTTAGTAATCTTCTTTATCTTCTGGATAGTACGTGGACTATATGCAGTCTCGCTCCTATTCTCGGACGCTTGGAAAAGTACTCGTCCTTTACTGGCTCACTGACGTTCGGCAGAGTCCGCGGCCTATCAGCCTCGCCTTAATTCTCGGACTTCTTAAAGGAGTTCTCAGCCGTTACTTGCACAGTCGCCCTGCTGGGAGGGCTCTTCAGTCATCGTACCTGATGTCACGTGCTGTTTACAGTATCCATTGACTTCTTGGGCCTCCTGGGCCTCTAATCTTTGGGATGTTCGCACTGGGCTTTTCCTTTGGACCATGCTTTTAGGGACCCCGGGTATTTGAACCCAACATGTTCTAATACAATCATCAGAGTAAAGGAAAAGGGATAATGGAAGAAATAAACTCAAAATCACTATAAAAAAAGAAATAAATTGAGCTTATAAGAGAATAAATTTAAGATAATAGTTACCAAAATGAAATCTTACGGGCTCAACATAATCCTTGATGTAACATGTTCCCAAAAAATTTAGTTAGGATAACCTCTAAATCATTAGAAAAGACATATTCTCGGGCTAAAAGACTAACCAAAAAATATCTTTTTTCCCAAGAGAGACCAATAATTCAAAGCACTCAAAATCTGCCGGGACGGGCACAGCCAGACATTAATCTGGTCTCTATTTTTGTCTACTTATCCTGCTTACCATTACAATTATTTTAAAAGTAATTAAAAATAAAAATTAAGATTATATTTTAAGGTATCATTTTAATCTTAGTCTCTATATTATTAGGATTACTTTTATACACTAGACGATAAGAGAGCTTAACATTAACATTACTATAGTAACATCTTAATAGGTCATTGGAATCCAATCCAGCCGTGTAGCTTCTCTTAATTTTAGAACTGCATTATTCCCCTATTTTTCATAAAAAGAGGAAGCCTTATTCTTCAAGAAGCTGGCAAGTTTTATTTCAATTTGATTGTTTTCAGTGAATATTGGCGCTTATTCAGTTGTAAAAATATTTTTCTTCTCAAAAGAAAGGATCATAAAAAAGTGAGGGAGAACATACAATTGGTCTAGTATTTTTCCCAGCTATTACCAAAAGGTAGCAATGCACATATCATGTTTTTATTAAACCATAGTGTAATATCCAAAAAATTTTATCGAGAAATTTGAAATTAAATTAGACAAACTTAAATTTTTTAGCGTATATTAGTAAAAATATTTGTAGAATAATAATAACAACAATAATTATATATATATATATATGATGGGTATACCAGAATATGGGCTGGTTTAAGGTCAAAGAAGGCCCAAAACGGTCTGCTGGACGGTCAACTTAAAAACGGTCCAACAGGAGGCGTAGGCCCAAATCCTGTAAAGCCCAACGATCAACGCCAGCGTTGACCGTCCAGACCTCAGCAGGCGGCCAACTCGCGTACAAACGGTCAACTCAAACGTTGACCGGATGTACTGTAGCGGCATGCCCAAAAAGACTTTTTACGGGCCTGACCCACTTGAGCCCACGATCCAGCAGACGACCAGTAACGGCTAATTCAGCACCTTCCACGATCTCATCCAGCACTCAAAAAGGACATTGACAAAATCAGCGCCATTCCCATAAGGAATGTGCCAGATTTTACCAATCTCCTGCCAATTGGGGCTCTCTAACGGTAAAATGCATGGAAGGAAGGTGATCGACTTAGAAAGCCGCTGACCGCCATGGATGGAAGTAATC
>JAOVVI020001156.1:4568-18090 GCA_028571085.2 Nepenthes alata | reverse complement strand
AAAAGGGGATGAGGGAAACTGAGAGGAGAGAATTGGGCTAGTGACCGAGAGGAAGAAGGGAAGGTAGTTTGACCCATCGATTGGTAGGAGAAGGAGAAGTTGTCGCCGTTTGAATCGCCCAGCAGTTCCTCCCTCTTTTCTACTCCTTCTTCATCCATTCCTTCCCAGCTTCCCTATTACTTATTATTATTATTATTATTATTATTATTATTATTTCTATTTACTTATTATTATTATTATATTTATTATTAATATTTTATTAATTTATTTTTATAATCTCATTTAATATTATTATTTATTAGTAATACTATTATTTATTACTAATTATTATTAACATTTATTAATATATATATATTATTATTACTTTCATTTATTATTATTTTTATTTGTCATTTATTATTAATTATTTAATACCCATTATTATTTATAATCTTTTATTAATACTAATATATCATATTAGTCATTACTATATTAAATCTTTCACTATATAATCCGAGTTAAAATATCAGGGTGTTATTGTCAGGGTGATCAACATGGTAACCACTAGACCTGCCAAGGCACACCTAACTGATCACCAAGAGATGTCAGATAAGCACAAGAAGTAGAGGGTGGGAGAAGATGTCATTAGTTTTAGTGATAATGATATGATGCATGTAATCTCCCCCCATTTTGATTCCCTGATTATATCCTTGCTCGTTTCGGATGGTACTTTTGACTACCAGTTGAAATGAGTTTTTGTTGATAGTAAAAGTTCAAGAGATTTACTTTACTTCAATACATTTTTTAAAGTAGAACTTAAAAAGAATCAACTCAAACAGGCCAAAGGACCACTATATGGGCTAGATAATGAGCCAGGAGTCATCCAAGGGATAATGCAGCTAGAGGTCACCCTGAGCACGTACCTAAGAACAGTGAGCCACACGCTCACATTCTTGGTTGTTGACCTATCCTTCGTATACAACGTCATACGAGGCTGACTATACCTAGCAGCGTTCAGAGCCGTCACTTCAATACCACACTTAAAAATAAAATTTTCAATAGCATGAGGTATTGGCAAAGCGATAGGTGACCAAGTAACAAGACGGACATGCCACATAGCGTAGATAGGACTAAGTGGCGTCGGGAGGCAGGCAGAAGAGTTGGACCATCGAGATAAAGCGACCCTGCAGTAGGCGCAGTCTGGCGAGGCCACTGATCTCATACCTTTGAGTCTGGTGGATCCGAAAAAGTGCGTACAGATAGGGGGCTCACTCGTCGGACCCCTACGTGAAAACTAATCAACTTCTTGAGGAAAAATGCAGATGTCTTTGCATGGACGCCCGCCGATATGCTTGAAATTTTGGCTGGAGTAATGGTCCACAAGGTGGGTCTCAATCCCAACTGCAAACCCATTAGGCAGAAATAGAGAAACCACTTCGTCAAAAAGTTTATAGCTATCCGAGAGTAGGTAAAGAAGCTATTGGATGTTGAGTTTATCAGAAAAGTCCAGTACCCGGACTGAAAATAATAATAAGAATAAGAAGTAGAAGGAAAGAAGAAGTAGAATGCAGGGATTTCGGGAGAAAGAAAAGAGAGGAGAGAGAGAGAGGAGGAAACTGAGGTCCCCAAGTCCTATTTTGACTTTGAGTCAAGTGCACCTATACCCTTTTTGTTCTCTTTTTTATTTTTGTTCATATCTCTTGGGTGTTTTTGTTCCGGTACCCACCCAAAATTTGTGTTTTGTAGAACCCATGACCCTTAAATGATTTTTTTGTCATTTGATGTCAGATTTCCCCACATTTTGTGCGGGTTTAGCTTTGGTGAAACTCTAACCCACGCCCGGCTCATGTTTGGCCATTTATTTTGAGTTCCATACATGAATTGGCTTTAATTATGATTTACCTATGTCTTAAATATGAGTATTTATTGGTTTGGCATTCGATTTCTATGTTTTGTCCCGTTTGGTACGTTTGGGAACCCTAACTTGTACGATGGCACTGTTCATCCAAGGCAATTGAGTATTTTTTCATGATTCTACCTTGTTTAATTGTTATTTAAGTTATATATATTTGCATATGTTTAATTGAATATTCTGAAAAATATTATTGTTAACCATTTGTAAGGGGTTATTTGTCTAAAAGCCCTAAAATCATGTTTGGCCCTATGTGGTAAGGAAATTTTATTTCTTCCAAGTATCATGTTAAATTATAGATATATTTTAAGTCATTTGAAGACTTAAATCATAAAAAATGATTACCTATATCCGTATATATTAATTTTGCAAGATATGCAAAGTTTTGAAAGGATCCCACAATTTGTTATATCTGATGACCTGTTCTCCAGGGAGTGAAAACTCTATATAAGAATCTAATGGACTTTCCCTTAAAAATAAGTAATATTAAAATTTAGACCAAGGATTTATATTTCAAAGGGTAGTATTCCATGACATACCTTAAGATATTACAGTGGTAGATCAAGAAATGTTCCTGGGCCATGAGAGATGCTGTGGTGGCATATTTGTTATCTAGTCTCGTATATCAGCAAAAGCTATACCGTCTGCTATGGGATGTTAAAGTTGCATCGATAGTATATCTATTATCTGGCCTCGTATACAGAGAAAATGTATACTGTCTACCACGGGATGTTAAAGTTGCATGGGTAGCATATCTATTTTCTAGCATCGTATACCGATGAAAGGTATACCGTCCACCATGGGACGTTAAAGTTGAGATTTGTGGTTGTCACCTTAGAATGTGTGGATACATACACATTTCATTCCTCGATTGTTTGGTTCGTTAGTTGGTGAGGCCCACTAGCACAGATCCGAAAAGATAATGAAGATTTTTGCATGTTTTTGAACCTAAAGAAATCAAAAATAAAATGGAAAAGTTATTTGTATTCTGGAAACCTATTTGATTATGTTTCATGCCATGCATCCTGCAACATGTTCTATTCCTTCCTTTTGATTTATTTTCAGTACACTGTTCATGTTTTTGCCATATTATGCCTTACTGAACTTTAAGCTCACTCAGTGCTACTTTTCCTTTTCTTTAGATTAGCATAGGCTTATATCGATGAGATGGAGTAGATGCTAGAAGTTGGCTAGGCGTGGGATTTAAAAGATCATATCAAAGATTTATACTTTTATGGTTTTGTATACTTTATGAAGGGCTGTATATTGTAAAAATGATAGATGATCAGATAGTATCGTTCACTGTGTATGGATGTACATGTATATATTTTTGCAGATTATTATGATTTATTTCAGGTATCTAGTGGCATCTTTCTGTACTTGATGTTGTGTCTGGAGACATAATATTGGAGCCACGAAATAATTGTCACAGATTTAGGATCCTATGTTGGTTATTTTGTATTTGTCTGGATGTTGAAGTTCATTTTGATGGATTTTTATGTGTTATAAATGATATTTTTACGATGTACCGGTTTCCAAGATATGGTAATTAGAAGTAATTAAATTAAAATAAGTGAATCGTGGTCCAAGAATACAAAAGAAATTGGATCAAGAGGCTCGAATACCTAGAATTGGAAAAATTAGGGAACTGGTGTTATAAGCCTTGAAATGTCGATTAGTATGAGATTTGGGTTTTAATTTTTGGTAACCATGATGTATTAAAATTAAGATAACCGAAAATTAGGTTTAAGATACGTGAGAATGTTAAAGTCGGAGGCAGTGCCGGGCAGTCGATTGCTGGACGGTGCGTCTAGTAGGCTGGTTCCTACCTGGAACTTTAGCGCCACGGCAAGCACCCATTCCAAGAGCCCAATGCCCGCCGGGCACTGAATTCTAGGGCTCCACGCTCGTAGTGCTCTGGCAAGGCGTTCAAGAGCAGGCCTATTATAAAGCCGCATTGGGTTTCTCTCTGCATCATTTTACACGGTTTCTAGGAGAGAAAAGAAAGGGAGAGGGAGAGGGAGAAGAGAGAGAAGGAGGAATCCAAAGCTTCCGAGTCCGATTTTGGCTTTTTGCTAGTTGGAGAAATTGTAAATTGAGTCAAGGCAGGTGTATCCATACCCTCCTCTTCTATTCTTTTTGATTTTTGTTCAATCTCATTCAGGTATTGTTATCCCGATACTCGACCTATGCATGTATATGTAGTACCCATAGCTTAATTATGCATATATGTGAATTCCATGTTCAAATTTGTAGAAATTGACCGATTTTTGTATTCAAACCTTAACCTATGCCCGGGTAGTTTTGGGCCTCAATTTTTGGGACTGTTGCGTAAATTAGGATTAGAATACCATTACCCATATCATATATGAGTTAATTTACCAATTGGATATCTAATTTGAGGGTTTTATGTGAAAACCCATTCGTGAAACCCCAAACCTACACCCAGCTCAGGATTCTCCCATTTCCCTTTGATTATATGTTTAATTGATCCTAAATTATAAATTATCGTGTCCTAATTATGCATATACCTTGGTCAGGAGTCCGTTTTTACAAATATTGACCCTTTTGCGACGTCCGGATGCCCTAAAACAGCCTTGTTATTATTCACCCGAGAACAATTGGGAATTTTGCATACTTCCATCGTAATTAATTGTTATGTAACCTATATCTAATTGCCTATATCCAATTATAAGCCCTGAAAAAATGTGTTTATATTCCGTTGTGTAGGAAATGTGTTTCGAAGTCCCCCAAAGTGATAATTGACTAATGATGGTAAAAAATCATAATCTTTCCTATGAATTATGATGATCATGCATCCAATTAACTTGTGAAAAGGTTTATGTTCGAAGGAAAGATAATAATCGCATATATGTTCCGAGGGAAGTTCACAATGTGCTATGTGATCAAATTGTTCTCTCGAAAGGAGATATTGTGAATCGAATTGTGGTGGACCTTCCCTCAAATAAATAAAAAATCATAAAATTAGGACCACGAATTTATGTTATGAAGGGTAATATCCCCTGACTTGCCCTTAGTGTTATAGTAGAGATTCAAGTATTATCCTGACAACATATTATAGCGGGTAATACTCTTTACAAGCCTTAGGATGTTACTGTGGAAGAACGATGACTGCCTCTGGACCACAGGAGATTAGGGTAGTGTTTTATTTGCCCTATATGACCGGGTGATAGGCATACCTCTATACCACGTGGTGTTCGGCCTAATTACAGGCAACATGTGATGGTCGAGTAGTTGCAGATCTTAAATATATCCGATATTTGAGTAGTTGCAGACATTAAATGTAGCCGATGGCCGAGTAGCTACAGATCTAAAATGTAGTCGATGCTTTAGAATGTGTAGAGCAACATATTCCTCTCCTCGTTCTCCTGCACCTTTAGCTAGTAAGGTTTACTTGCCCTAATCCATAAATATAAGTAATCATGCATAATTAATATCCTGAAGAGAAGAAGGATAAAATGTGTTCAAAAAGCATAATAAACCATGTCTTATGTTATGCATCCTCATCATGCTCGTAAATTCCTTTTTTTCTTTATTTTGCCTATATATTGTTATTATCTTTGATAACGTTACACTTGCTGAGTTTCTGCTCACCCATACTTTTCCTTATCTCCAATTTAGCACAGACTTGTTACTTGTAATTTTATTTATGTCATAGGGAAATTGATATATTTATGTTTATTTTAGGAATCTTAATGTATATTGTACATATAAATGATAATTAGATAGTTTAGTTTTTGTTGTGTTGGATTTATTATGCTTTCGCAGGTTATTATGGTTTGTAGCAGGTATTTAGTAGTATCTCTCTTGGGCCGACATTGCGTTTAGATACACAGTTTTTGAGCAATGAATTACATGTGGCAATTGGATCCTATGTGGTTTTGTGTATTATTGTTTGATGTCGGATGTTGGGATTATTTGGATGTATTTTATATTTTACAGTAGATTATATAGGTTTTTGTATTAGTGGATATCCGTATTACAGATGGAACTCTACCGGATTTTGATAGAAAAAAACGGTCAATCACAATTTTTAGGTTTCTGTATTTGGCCTACGTCTGTATTACAGTCAAAGCTCTGTCGGATTTTTGGTTGAAAATATGGTACATCACAATTGGTATCAGAGAAAAAAAGATATATTAAATTTAATTAGAATCTTATGCGGAAGCTTATGTTAGATTAAGATAGGTCAAATAAGTAAATATAGGCATAGGACAATTAAGTTAGACTGGATAGTTCTAGTTATCTTGGTTGATCAACTTAGGCTAGAACTAAGTGAGGAATAGTGATTAAGTTTGGTTCTCTAGCTTATGCGTCCTAGTTAGTGTCCAAAGCGTGATCTAATTTATTTTCGAAAGAATATTAGTGTTGCTTTCTAGACGAGGGTCTACTCATGGTGGTGGTCGACCGCGAGGTCAAGAGAAAGAAGTAGTATAAAGGAACCTTAAGGGTTGAATTTGATCAATGTCAAGCTAGTGTTTGAATACATCAATATTGATTCGAGGCCTAAGTATTCGACTTTAGTTCAAAGTTTAAGTTTGATCGGCTCTAAGTTGAGGTCCTCGAGCTAGTAATTTGCTAAGAAGGGATGCTTGAATAAGAGGATCAAGTATGATGGTTAAGGTGAGATTGATGGCTCGAGGTCAGTATAACTTAGAGTCAATTCTGGTATAGCAAATCCAAGGATGTCGATTTATAATTGATTTAGTAATGATTAAGTATCTAAACTTTTGGGTAACTCAAATCCTATAGAGGTTGAGATATGGATCCTGAGGATTGAGATGATGTTTACGGTGATCTAATGTTAGGAAGGAGATAATGTGATGTTGCCCCATATAAGATAGAAGGTGAAGTCAACCTTGGGTAGTTGATGTGAAAAGAGTCATGGGTCTTGAGGATAAAGAGATATCGTAGGATATGTTGTGGATGCTTTATGGATGAATACTTTATTTTGATGAGATTTTTGGGAGTATGTTTCAATTGTGGACAGTTCGATCACATGATTAAGGATTGTCCGTATTTTAAGGGTCGGATAGTGAAGTGGTCCGGTGCTTGGGATCAAAGTTTCGCGATGGTAGCACTAGTATAGAGGTGTTGTCTATTGTGGTGGAAGGTAAGACTCTCGAATCTTGACATTTCAGAGTATGTGTTATTTTGGGATTCCAAATGTATATTTCCTGAGTTTATTAGTTTATTCGAGGATTATGGATTTTATACTAGTTGCATCGAGGTCTGCAACATTTTTCTTGGGTATGTAGATTTGATTGGTTGGGGTGAATTGATTGCCTTTTGGTGTTAAGATTTGATATGATATTGAGGATGATTTGGTGGGTGAGTCGCCATGCTAGTGCGGATTGTGTCGGTAAGGACCTTATACTTTACAATCGGATTGTGGAATTTGAGTATGAGACATAGTAACCAAGTGGTGATGGAGTTAGTATCATTTTGTCGGCAACTCGTTTAATAAGGATATATGTCAAGTTTATGTAGCATGTGATACCACACTAAAACGTTATCTTGGGGTCACTAAGAAGTTGAGCTGTGTACGTAATTGAGGATGTTTCTTAAGGGAAAAGATTAGGTTGAGTTATCTTTGATTGATAATTCGAGGCTGTGTCGGGGTCAACATCAATATTTAAGGATTTTGCATAGAATCAAGAAAGTATCGATTAAATGCCCATCATGAACTACTCCAGCACTTTTCGGGTAGGTAAGATGAAGGATGTGACTTCATGCGGATGATTGAAATTGGACCGCTCGGGAGATGAATAGTCTGATAAGCCGACATAGGGGATTAAATAGGTGGTTCATTTGATCTATTACAAGGGCTTGATATTTCATAAGGGTGATCTATATCCATAGTGCTGTCAATTGTGGATAATCGAGAATTATGTCTACAGTAGCTTTCAGAATTAAGATATAGTCATTACGAGTTCCGATAACGCCTTTGGATTTTGTAAGTTCGTTAGCATTTTTGTGGATTTTATGGATTGGATCTGTGATTGAACGAATTATTTTCCTCTAATAACCTTCATCATTAAAACAAATGACTAAAGCCCGTAAGAAAATAACATAAATATCTGCAAAAAATTAGGCAAAATTTCTTCTAAAAGTGGGTCAAAAATCATAAAACAACCTGTATAAATAACCCCACAATACATATAAACCTCTAGATCTCAAAAATTTAATCTACAACATAATTACAATTCATCCACAGGATCAACAAATACCATATATACATCCATGGATCCAATACAATATTCCTATCCACTATATCGATTTAAAAGGGAATGCCAACTAGAAACCTGTACAAATCCAGAGTCAAAATACAGAAGCAATACTAAATCAATAAGGTTGTCATACAAAAGCAAAAACAGTATCCCAACATAAAATATAATATACCATAATTGTAAATACATAAATTCCATCCATAAAATTTGTTATTTGCATTCACTATTATCAGACTCCAAAAATTCTTCAAAGGACTTTAAATCTTCTCAAGGCTTCTTTAACTAAGCCCTTTCTTTACTCTTTCTCATTGGGTAGCAGCTGTACGGTCTCATCTGGACGGGGAAAAGCAAAAACGTGAGTCAAAACCCAACAAGGTATCATAAAAGCATGAAAATGAAATTCTTTATACAAAACATAATATAATAGAGGCAAATCCATGCGAATATCGAGGAACAAAAGGTACATGGAAAAAGTGAGAAAAGCATTAATCATTATAAAAGTATGTTAGAAATCATAAGCCAATTTTAAACTTCACTTATTCTTCAAATTCAACTTTATTTTCCGAAAAGACTCAAACTAGTAGACCCTACTAGCCAAGGGAGCGAATAATTGATGATAAATTGTGTTCACTCTACACAATCTAAGGCCAAAGTCCAAATGATCTCATTTCTCAAGATTCTAAATTCAAAAGTATCTATCCTTCCAATTTAACGCCCCAAGGAGAAGTGGACCACGTATCACTCAATGGACGGAGTTATCCTCGATTACTACCATAATATTTTAAGGCATGCCGAGAACCTTACCTGACTGTACGACAGTCTCAGGTCCGATTTCTTGTTGGTTTACTTAATTGAAGGTATACTTATTCTTATTTCCTTAATCTTGACTCATCATGCTTCAAAGGCCAAATCAAGCATATACAAATAATCCTTCAAATGGTTAGGAATACTCTCGGAAAGTCTAACTGTGTAGCCCTTTTTCAAAACATCAAATACAAATTATCCAACAAGCTTAACAATAGATCAAATGACCTTTTTATCACATTTCTCAAAAGTTTAGAACCAAACATCCTCAAATTTTTGAGTTATGGTTTGAAGCAAACCATCCGGATATAAAACAAACATAAAACGTAAGCCAAACAATGAAATCGAAGCCATAATTCATAATAATCATATATAAACACAAAATCTAACCAAGAAATTATGAGAAACATGCATTATTTGTGACAAAGCTTAAGGGATGAGGGTTTTAGAATATAAATATCAAAATGGAGATGTTAAAAAGTGGTAAAAATGAAAAATAAAGTTGAGGGTACGATTCCCTTCGCTCGATCTACCGTTTTCCTTACTATGATTGGAACAAAATTCGCTAAAATCTCCTTCCCTTTTCCTTTCTCCTCCTTTCTCCTTCACTGCTCTTTGTGGTCATGCCCTTACTCTTCTCCCCTTCCCCCTTTTATAACAAAACCGAAATCAGTCGGGGGCAAAAAATCGCGCTCACGCTGAAGCGCCTAGTGAGTGCGCGGCGAGCGCAAGTCATCAAGAAATGGTGCCCTCCGGATGGTTCGAGTGAATTGCGAGTCTGGACCAATCTATTTTCAGCGCCGCCTTGGACGCTCAAGCTAACGGCGTGCGCGGGCTCTTCCAGAACAATCTGCTTTTGGCGCTTGCTGCTGGGCTCGAGCCAACAGCGAGCCCAACTCTGCTGTTTGCTGTACTAAGCTCTTTTTCTAATTTTTAAAATTTTACTTATTTCAAACTTAATTATATCCATTTAATTATTAGAATTTACCATGTTTTGGGAACTCAGACCTCACAATTCTCCCCAAATTATAGAAATTTTATCCTCAAAATTTTACGAACCTCAAATTTCCTTAATCGGAGGAAACTTTTCTAACGTTCCCAAGTTGTTTCTTCAATTAAGTGATTATCCTAGAAAACCTTAAGCATTCAAATCGCATTGATCTTTAGTACCTAATTCGTTCTATAAATATCTAAATTTACCAAATCTGAAGACAAGCCCAATTCATTAACTACTTCTTCGACTTAGTATAAAACACCAACGGTTAGAGATCCTTGCTTCAATTTACGCTCAACCTCGAAAGTAATCATTCCTTTTGAGCCTCAAATTAAACCTTAAAATATATGGGTTCACCACAATTCCGCTGCACAACTCTAATTAATTTTCTAACTACAAACCATTTCATTATAATCTACCACCAAATCTAATTTAACTTGACACCCATAATTCTATGATCAAGTTGGTTAAGACTTTGGCATAAACCTCAAATTATAATCAAACCCAAAATGAGAAATACTCTATATCCTCATTAATTTGTTGGTATGTCTTCAAACCGGCATCTCCCTAAAATACAAAAACCATATTGACAAGAATGGCTGATTTAGCAGAAATTTAACAAATACCTACATGTCCTTGAAATGCATGGCCATTCACTCCTAGCCACTTCAATCACATCAAGAGACCGATGGAAATTATGAGCCTATACACACTTCCACTCTTCTATCTAATCATTTATATTATGGATCTTGGATCTTCTTACAACTCATATCCATTGGTTCATATACGAAAGTTCCAAGATACTTATACCACGAGGGCAAAAGCTCACAAATCTTAAAATTATCGTTAGATTAAACTACAATTATAACAGTCTCCCAAGAATTTGATATAGCTTTAGGTTATCACACAAATCTCAAAACCCAATTACTAGTAACCTCAAGATCTCGCTGGCATACCGACGAACACACAACCATAAGGATTTCATATTTTAAAATTTCATAACTCCAATCCTTCACATAATACAACATCTTATTACCCCAATATTGGGCTTACTCGCGATGTACCTTTGACTTCTCCTACGAAACACTAAGGCATATCAAATCAAAGATCCCCAACATCATTTGCCAGTATGAGGGTTCAATCTCGTCAAAGACATCAAGGTTCATCTTTGAAATCCTAAGACAAATCTATCCACTTAGAATATCATAGGATCGTCCTTCCTTAATGACTTAACTATTTTGGCTTCCAAAAATTATTAGATGAAAGCCATCTCCAAAGGCAGTACCCACAAGTTATCAAAATAGAGATTTCAATTACTAATTCTGACCTCCGGTGTTATAATTCCAACTATGGACTTCTCTTTCACTCAATCCAAGGACAACCATCCACATATGAATAGGAAACATAGTCTTAAACTTTTCTCAAACACGTCTCATTACATATTTCATTCCTCCTTTAGGATGCATCTCCTCAAACCTCCAAAATCATGGGACAATCACCACCCCTATAAACGACACCTATAATTCCTCAAGGTAAGGATCTTATCGGCTAATCCTGACTATGGGCAAAATAATTTCAAATCATAAGCTCCTCCCCCACTTATACTGAGGGTAGCCACCTATTCAAAACATATATCCTACCGTAACTTGCCAGACCCATTAGGGGTCAACTAAAATAAAATAACAAATAATTTACCCTTAATTCCTTGAAGGCAATCTTCGCATATTTCATTCTTATAAATAATAATCGTTCCCAAGCCAAACACCTCATGACTCTACGATCCTTGGAAAACACTTGTCGAATCCTAAGGAGACCATATACCTTTACAACATCAATTGGTTTTCCCAATTAGCCATCACTTTATTCCGACAAATTCAAATCATATTATCAAAGATGCCGACTGTGATAGACTGTATGTTCTACTGAAAATCTGATAGAGTTTTCTCTATAATACGGTCGTCTAACTGTACAAGAATCTATAAAATATCCTATACAACACATGATATATCCAATAATCCCAACCTTTGACAACCTGCAACAATCACAACACGACTCTACACAGGATCCCAATGCCACATGCTCCATATAGCATTTCCTCAACTAAATTTGTCTTCTTTCCCTCCAATGATCATTCGATTGATTGCTTTCCATAATTCATAAAATCTATAAAGGAATGCACAGATTACACCCATGGGACAACCTAAAATTTTTAGAGCGAATATGATGTAACATATAACTCATAGGGAAATAAAAGTATTCATAAATTCCAAATTAAATAATAACAAAAATCAAATCTCCATAAATAAAAGAATACCTTCATCCACATTTGAGGGTGCATCAGTGCCCTGAACTGTCATCAAAAGTGATTTAGCTAAAGCAGCGGGCTTCTTTGTTTTCAATTTCTTGGGTAGAGGACAATCCTTGATCAGATGGCCCTACTGACCACAATTAAAACAAGCCCCCGTCAATCGAAAACAAGCTTGTCCTGAATTCTTCTTCCGACAATGATTATAATTTATGACAGACAACCAGAAATCTTGCACTAATTGAAATTTGATACTGCTTCTCCATTTATCAGACACCTTTATATTTTTAGCCGGTTTCAGAAATCTTGAACTGGATCCCATACTAAAACTCACTTGATTAGTGACTTTTTTAGCAAAAGATTTTTGAGCCTCAAGTTCCCTTTCAAGTACTAACGCCCTATCTAAAATCTTAGGGTAAGTTTGAAACTTTTGAGTCACCAACTGACTCCTAATCTCATCCCTTAATCCTTACTGACACTTCTAGACTTTTCTCAATTCATCTTTTACAATATCTGGTGTATATCAAGACAATTCAGCAAACCTCGCATCATATTCTGCTACAGTGCAGCTTCCTTGCCTAAGCTGTATAAACACCTCTTTCTTCTACTCCAGGAGGCTAGCTAGAAATTATTATTTCAAGAAAGCCTCCTCGCATATCTCCCAAGAGATTTCTTCATTGGGCAAACCCAACACCCTTTTCTTCATCGACCACCAACTATCAGCTTCTCCCTCTAACTTATAAGTCGCAAAAGTAACCTTTTCTTGATCTTAATATTGAATAACCGTAAATATTTTTTTAGTCTCTGAATCAAAATATCTACCTTTATCGGATCTGGTTCTCCCAAAAACTCAAGTACCCTTTTCTGCCGTAAACCTTTCGTATGTCGTTATGGCAGGATTCATTCGGGTCGGCTCTGGTGTAGGTACCGAAGCCATATATTGTTGCTCCATTGATTCTAATACTTTAGTCATCCTTCGCAATATGTTCAGTACTCAGCTTCTCGGTCTTGGGTAGTCCTAGCATCTTCACGAGTAAATCTTCTCCCTCTTCTACTAGCCATACTATTTCCTATAACCACAAATATCACAATGATAATTATCCTCAAATAATCCGATAAGAGGGAGGGGCCAAAACCAATCAGGGCATTTCAGAATTAAACCTAGGGGCTAGCACCCAAATATTCCATCTAATCCAAACTATCCTCACCCATTTAACGTCTACAAGACTTGTATCACCGAAAATTTTAAGTACCCAATTGCTACTAAATTGATCGTA
>JAOVVI020001155.1:0-25845 GCA_028571085.2 Nepenthes alata | reverse complement strand
CGACGGATCCAATAAATACATTAACTCCTCACTCCATTCTATAGAAAAAGTGAGTGTGTCTACATTTCTACTCTATAAAAATAATATTTTTTTGGTATTTTTATTCATGAATACATTTGTTTAAGAGAATATTTTTAAGTCTCAAATTCAGGATTCTGACATATCCTGTAAAACGATTTGATAAATGGTCATCACTAGCTGCTTTTGTTTCCAAATCTTCAGGGGGGTTGATGCAGGCATTCCAAAAATATAGACTTTATTTTAATTGATTTTGATTATTAATTTATTTTCATATTTTCTAATATCTTAGTGATTTTTAAAATTTTATAATTTTGATAACCTCATGATATTTTAGGAGGGCTAGAATATTCTTATATAAGGATCCTAACTCAATTGTTTTAAGATTAATTGATAAGTTGAATTAATACTAAGAAATTGTGATTGTTTATCTTCTCTCCGGTAACTCCTACTTCTCCCTTCTCTCTATTCTCTTCCTTATTCCCCCCATTCCCCTTTTTCTTCTTCCTTCCCCCCTGACACTCCCTTCCCTGCATCAAATTTGGCATTAGAGAGTTACTCCAATCTTCTGTTACTACCTACAGCCCAGTGCCACTGAAGACACCTACTGCGTCAATGCAACCTCTGCCCACCATTGACCCACCCGTCAACAACTAGTGGAACCCAATTCGTGAATTATAGTGCCACAACCACTTCCACTGAATTTGAAAAGCCAAAACATTTTTTTGCTCAGTCTGCATTAAAGAGAAGGTGAAGAGGTGACGTAAGAAACATTTTTTTTTCGGAAAAAAAAAATGTTTGTTGAAGATTCAAAAGAATTGCAAGAGTGGCCAAAAAAGAAGAATTGCAGTGCAGGCCATAAGTCACAAGAAAGTCATGCCAGAAATCTCCTATCAAAAAAAATCAATCACTGAAAAAAAATTGTTTGTTGAAGATGCAAAAGAATTGCAAGAGTTGCCGAAAAAAGAAGAATTGCAGTGCAGGCCATAAATCCCAAGAAATTCATGCCGGAAATCTCCTATAAAAAAAAAATCAATCACTAGACATCACCAAAAAGTCATCTTCCCTTCAAAAATATCGGATCCACCCTCCACGTTACCACTAACCAGCAGCACCACCACCACCATATCTCCCACCATTGCTTAGCCAAATTGACATCCGAACTCACAATACCACCAACCCAAACCCACAATACTACGAACCAACCCAAAACCCTGAATGACCACCACCATCAACCAAGTTCCAACACCATTAAATAAACCTAACCTCTTAAGCTGTAGCCCAAACCCAAAACCCTAGCCACCACATCTTTCTTTCTTCTTCTTCTATTTCTTCTTCAGAGAGAGGGGGGGAGACACATATATGGTTGGAAGCTACGATTTTCAGGTCTTCATTTTCTATAGGTCTTCGTCTTCTTCATCGCCAGAGAGAGAGACACACACACACACACAAAGAGATAAGAGCAATGGATGTGCGTATGTCTACGTGTGTTTTAAGATTTTCAAGATTTGCATTCTAAGAAAGTTACAAGATTTCAATCCTTAATTGACATAATTTTTCATTGATCTCAACTATATTAATCATATTGGTCCTGCATACACTTGCGCAATGGCCGTGTTATTTCCCATAACACTATTGGCCTAATCATAGATTCTAATCAATTTGAAGTATTAAGTCAATAGTTAACAATTACAAAATCACATAAAGTCAACCTGGCCATAACCGATCAGACAAATTTAGATCTAGCCAATCAAGTTGTCACTTTAGATAGAGGACCTCAATCGTCAAATGCTTACAATTCTGATGTATCTCGTAATAAGGACTGGCGTAGGCAAGATAGTTGAATACCTCACAAATGTGATTACAGACCTTCACACTACAATTGGAAGCGAGATGATGACGAAAAACTCTTTAGAAAAATCAAGTTAGACCCCCCTATTTTTAATTGTTGATTAGATTCTTGAGTTTTTATCCTGGGTATGGATTGTTTCTTCGAGTGGTATGGCATGGATAGAAGAGTTCAATTTATAAACTCAAGTTGACTAGGAAAGCTAAACTATTTTGGGAAAGTTTTGATGGCATTCTTGATAGGCATCAGGCAATCCCTATTAAGGGTTGGTCGGACATAAAACGACATTTTCAGAAGAAATACCTATCCTGCTCATACAATAGCAACTTACTAGATTAGTAGAATGCCCTTCGGTAGAGTAATCAATCTATGACTAAACATGAAACTCAATTTGATAAGTTTCGAATGAGATATCACATAATTGAGAGAAAGACTATGACATTAAATAGATTCCACCAAATTAGATGAATGAGAAGACACTACTTGAAGAACAATTTTATGAACCCAAATTAGATGAATTTAATGACTTCGATGGTAATGACAATAATACCTTCTAGGGCTACATCAGGATTATTTTCTGTACCCTAGGCTTTCGTTCTTCCCAAATACTCCATTTTTGGGTATTGTACGATGTATCTCAACCAAACTAAAGAGGTTGATAATTGGTGTCGTCATACTATCTTTCACACTTACGTCAAAGTGAACGAGAATGTTTGTAATATTATTATAAATAGTAACAGCAAGATCAATATTGTCTTGGCTAATATTATTTCTCATCTTGTATTGAAAATCGTCCCACACCCTAATCCACACAAGGTCTCTTGAATTCATACATCCTTTATAGTAGTTAAGAAATGATGTCTTATATCCATTTAATTCTTAGAGTACAACAATCACATTAGACAGATGTCATTTCAATGGATGTGGATAATGTCATTTTAGGTCAATCTTGGTTATACAACTTGGATATAATAATTTAAGGTTGTTCTAACTCATATTCTTTTGTTTATAAGTGTAAGAAAATTCATCTCCATCTTTTTCCCCCAACACATGTTATCCGCAATAAAGGGGATAATGTGGTGGGGACAAAAGAATTGTATATTATTAGCCATACAACATTTGAACATGTAGGCTATAGGCGAGCTTATTATATTTACTATTGCTATTGTAGAAGTCCTTTTGAATCCTCCCGTACTAATACCTAATAAGGCCCATCAGGTATTCCAAAACTTTCAAGATGAATTTTTTGAGGACCTTCCAAATTATTTGACAACTTTACGTGACATCCAACATGCTATTGACTTTGTCCTGAGTATGTCTCTCCAAAATTTACCTCATTATAGAATGAATCCCACCGAACATGTGAGCTCCAAAGGCAATATGAGGAACTCCTTCATAAGGGATTCGTTTAAGAGAGCATGAATATATATGCGGTGCCCGCTCTCTTAACACCTAAGAAAGATGGATCGTGGAGGATATCTGTGGATAGTAAGCCATCAACAAAATCAACATGAAGAACCGTATTCCTATCCCTAGGCTTGATAATATGTTAGATATGATGGCTAGTGCAGAAATCTTCTCTAAGATCGATTTGAAGGATGGCCACCACCAGATTAGGATTCGCCCAGAAAATGAGTAGAAGATGGCTTTTAAGACAAATGATGGCCTTTATGAGTGGTCGGTTATACTTTTTGGGTTAATCTAATATACCAAATATCTTTATGAGGGTCATGTTGCTTTCCTTGGCTTCATTGTTTTCTCTAATAGAGTCTCTATTAACTTTGCAAAGATCCAAGCGATTATAGATTGAATTGAACCCAAATCCATACACAATGTTTATTATTTTCATGGTTTAGCTACTTTTTACCGCCTGTTAATTAAGGAACTTGCACGATTATGGCTCCTTTCACCGAGTGTATGAAGAAAAATGAATTTTATTAGCCTTTAGGAGTATAAAAGAGAGAATAATGACAATACCTGTAATGTGGCTCCCTGAATTCTCTAAGGTGTTTACGATAGACTCAGATACATTAGGCGTAGGAATAGGAGTACTTAGCTAAAAACACCATCCTATTATCTATTTTAGTGAAAAGCTTAGTGATTTCAATCAATGGTACTCTACTTGTAATAAGTTATATGCAGTTGTACAGGACTTATGTTACAGTAGTCATTACTTGTAATTTCAGGAATTTGTCCTTTATTCTGACAATGAGGCTTTTCTTTTTCTTAGCTCCTAAAAGAAATTGAATAATAATCATGGTCGTTGAGTTAAATATTTACAAGCTTATTCTTTCATATTAAAACATAAGAAGTCGAAAACCAAGTGGAAAATGCCTTGAGCCATCTAGTATCCTTGGTATATGTCGTTCAAGTTAAGATTGTTAGATTTAAAAGGCTCAATGAAAATACAAGTCTTGTCCTAATTTTAGCAAGATTTTTCTAACTTTACAGTATGGACAACTAGACACCACAAAGGGTTTTCGCAGTTAGAATGGATATTTGTTTCAAATCAATAAACTTTACATCCTCAAGACATCTAGTCGAGATTTCACAGTTTGGAAGGTCATGCAGGTGGCCTATCTAGTAATTTTGGATGTGATAAAACAATAGAGGTTGAACAACAGTTTCACTGGCCTAGTTTGAAGAAAGACGTGGTTAAGAAAATCAGTACTTGTCTAACACGCCGACTATTAAAACATAAGAAGAAAAACACTAGCCTCTGTACCCCTTTGACGGTACCCAGTTCTCCCTAGTAGAATGTGTGTATGGACTTTGTACTAGAACTACTGCGTAACCCTTAAAAGCATGACTATTTTTGTTGTTGTCGATTGTTTTTCTAAAATGGCCCACTTCATCCCTCGTAATAAAACTTCTTATATTCAGGTTGCTAAACTTTATTTTGATAAGATTGTCAAGTTATATAACGATCCTAAAACTATTGTATCGTATAAGAATATTCGTTTACTAGCTACTTTTAAAGGACCCTGTATCACAGGGTTGGCACCAAACTAAAGTTTTTCACTACCTACCACGTTCAAAAATATAGTCAAACTAAAATTATTAATCGAAGTGTAGGAACCTTATTAAGATATTTGATTTAAGAAAATCTTAAGAATTGAGGCTTCATTAGTCCTACGACTTACCTTACATATAATAGCTCTGCCAATAGATATATAGGCATGACTCCATTTAAGGTTGCGCATTGCTACAAACCTAAGAAACTTTTAGATCTTATCTTGATATCTCCGTATGCTAGTATGTATGTGTCAACCGAAGCTTTTTGCACAACAACTTCATAACTTACATATCGAGATCAATAAACTAGAAGCAATACATCATATACATTTTGGAGTTGATGTGTATAAAAGACGTTAAATTTAATGTTGAGAATTATGTAATGATTCAGATTAGACCAGAGAGGCACCCATATAGGCCTATTTCTACATTGCAGACTCGTAGTGTTAATCCATTTAAAATTTTACAGCAAGTTAGAATAAATACATATGTTATTGATATTTCATCTTATTTTGATTTTCATCATGCATTCAATATCAATGACTTAACTGCTTACAAAAATAATTTCAACTCATCAGATAATTCATCTAAAATATCCTCAGATGCATCAAATATTGAAACTTTACCCATTCCTACACAATTCTCAATCCTAATGCCACACAAAAATAAATTGCTATTATTCTAGATAAGCAGATTATATTTATCATGAATAAAAAAATTCAACACTTTCTTATTTATTGAGTTGAATGTCTAGATTTAAAAGGCATTTGAATTTCTACAGAGTCACTAACAGTTAGATCCAGACATTTTAAAATTCTATCGAAATCAACATAATCAACAATCACCAATTAAAGTTCCTCTCTCTTAAGATGAGTTAACGGAGTTATCAGATTTCACCCACCATTTACATGTCTACAAATGTTAGAGAATTGTACAACCACTTAAATTATGATTAAGGGATTGACGACACAAGCCTTACTCGATGGGGTCAAGTCTCATCCACCCTAGTAAGTTAATGCAAACATTCCAAAATTTGAGAGATTTTTTTATTTGATTTTGATTATTGATTTGTTTTCATATTTTGTAATATCTTAGTAATTCCCAAAATTTTATAATTTTGGTTGATTCCATGATATTTTAAGAATATTATATTATATTATTTTATTTTATTATTTTCTTATTTTGGGTTTATTATTAATTAAAAAATTATATTTATTTTCTAATTAATCTAAGAGTATAGTATCTTTATTTAAGGATTTTAACTTTTTTATTTCAAGATTAATTGATGAGTTGAATTAATACTGAAAAATCATGATTGTCTTTCTTTGCATTGGTAACTTCTACTTCTCCTTCTCTCTATTCTCATCCCTGTTCTCCCCTTTCCCCCTTCTCTTTTTCTTTCCTCCCCCTTATGCCCTCTTCATTGCATCAGTTGCATTTTCCAATAGACATTAGTTACATTTCATTATGTTATTTGTATCAATAACAGGTTTATAAATGAGTAAGTACACTTGAGATAGTTATTTTGGCTTTAAACTACATGCTTATGAATTTATTTCCCAAAAATCCATGCAACAGAAGATCCTAAAAAACTCTTCAACCCTTAATTTTATAGTGTCCTACCTAAATGCAATTCAAAGGGTTCAATAAACAATCAATAATGATAATTCTTTTTTGAGTAAACTGCAAAGTTCTTTTTCGAATTATTGCAAGAACAGTGTTTTGCGAAATATATGACTCACACTCTTTTAGGTTCTTTAAATTCTATGATCAGCATACAAAAAGATAACTTAAAGCTTGCAACAATAAAAAAAATCAACCAGTTTTAATATCAAACTAATGGTAGCAAATAACAAATTCACTGTAAAAGTCAACTTACAGTCCACGTGATACATATGCATTAGATCCTAGATAACTCCCCCTTGCATGTGTACTTACCAAAAAATTTCAAATTTGCTCACCTGGCAATGGATCCTGATTCCTTCCATACTTCTTAGATATTACTTCACTGATTTAAGAATTACACCGCCGAAACTCTATATTCCTCACCACCAATAGAACTATAAAGCTAATAGGCTAGGATTGTATTTAAAGGTCATGAGTGGGATAATTATGAATGCTTCGCGCATGGGCCTTCATGGAAAAATGAATTATCTCTTAAGTAGTTGGTGAATCTCCAAAAGGTAATATCTAAGCCCCTCATAGGGCTCTCTATAAATAAGAGGTAATGGGAAACCCGACTCTATGAACCCGAGGAAAGGCTGCATAGCAGTAATAGGGGCGTTAAGATCGGAGCTTTTTATAGTGCTACCAAGAATGCAAGTGAATCAATTTCAATTGTCATGCACCTTGTCAACTTGGAGGAGTTGAGGTCAAAAATATATAGGAAATGTTCAGTCAAAATAATTTCAGAATCATGCTAGGTGTTGTTAACAGTTTGTTCGAGCCAACACCACACGAATTTCAAGAGAAACTTTGGTAAATTTTCACTCGAGCCAAAATTCTCGCGAGCGCCATGCAAAAAATTTTGGCACCATGATGCTTGAGCCAACATCAAGTGGGCTTCAAGTGCACCCAATTCTGTTGAAAAGATGACTCAAAATACAACAATTTGCCACAAAATTTACCAACCACACAGAAACAGACCTAACACCACTCCAGTGTCTTGCATTTCCTATATTTCAGTTGTTTCCATCACTTTCTCGACATTTACTAAAAGATGGAAAACATGCAAGTCATTCCCGATAATCCAACTAAACTCCACCACAAATGGTAGTATTGTACAACCAGGGAAGAGGATAGGAAGTAGGTTGCATCAGCTTTCAGCAATACCGTAATTCTGAAACCATTAAACCAAACTAATCACTGCCGCCCCATGGTTAATACCCACAGTGTGATCTACATGCACACCCCAAAGTAACCTTGGACAAACAAGAATGCCAAATTAAACATGCAAAGCAAATATAGATAGCTAAAAGGACAACACAGAGAGAGGAAGTAGAATGCAACAAAATAGTTGACCATGCAACCTTGCAAGCCCATATAATCGCCTGTTTCAGCCTGAACACATGGGAGTGTCTCACTTCATGGTTTTGGAAGGTTCTTTCAAGAAATACACAACATGGGAGGAAAGTACATAACAACTTCGTTCAAATGAACTTAGAATGCATCTTTCACAAGCTACCACCAGCATCTGAGCCAAGCTTTCTGTCAGAAAGAATTATGGACTCGCAAGCTTAGATTGCATTAAGGTTACCAACCTGCACAAACCACCCCCAGTGACTTACAGGCAACCAATTGTAGTCGTTGGACTGCTCGTGAGATACTTCTGGTGGCTGGGCAGCAGCCAGTAGACCACTGCCGGGCATTGAGGTTACCAGCAATCACAAGCAGTCTATCAGAGGTTTAATGGATGCTTGCTGGATGCCCACCACAAGTAGTTGGCAATTGTCTATTAAAAGTCTAAAACTTTAATAGACAAACATGGTAGTTACTCGTGAATCCAAAAGTGCCAAAAAAACCCATTTTATATTGCAGCCAAAAATACATTTTGATAATAGAAAAAAATACCTTAAATTTACTAGGAGGGATTCCTACAATTGGTTTGGGTCATAGAAAGACAATAGCAGTTAAAGATTATAGAAGCAAATACTTGTTTTAACCATATGAGGGCCAAGGACAGAAAATAGCAGTAGCAAGCTCATGGATACAGGAAGTGGAAAGCATGAACAAAAGACAAAACTAGAAATATTCACTTAACCTAAAATAACAATTCCCACTACGTAGGCATCAAAATTTCCCTTCACAAATCTTCACCCTTTTTGTAGTATTATTATTCTTTCCTTCTTTTTCCTACAGTTTTCCCAGTTGTAGTAATGGGCACATGTTGCTCATGGTGGTGCCACCATTCAACATGAGGCAGCAATCTTTTTTTGTCAATTCATCCAATACCATAAACCATAAGTCCACCACACATTATATGCAACCCAAGCACTGAATTTCCTTCCTTTTAATTTCTCTCACACTTTATATTAAGTCTCACCATGCATATCCACTGCCATACCTACAATTAAATATACTAGAGTAGTGAACTTCTAATCCAAATGATAAAATGCCCCTTAAATTCAGATTGCAAATCCCAATAAATTATCCCTGCCTTAACAATTTTTGTATCTTAAAACTACTGTCCACAAAATAATTGGTCCCGAACAGCCAACTCACCCTGTCAAAAATTAGGTCACTGGCCATCAACCATAGTGATAGGGTGACCTACCCTCCACCACTGCCACCCATCCTTTTTGTCTCCTACCTTCTTTACCCTAACATGCCAAACAAAGGGAAAGTAAGGAAAACAATTTCACACTAACAATCACCCAGCAACTATTGCTCAAGTGACCTTTACACAAGTAAAGGTAACAAGGATTCTCAGTGTGCCCTACAGCTTACCATAACATATTTCCACATTATAGAGTCATTGGCAAAAGCCAAGAGGGCATATAAGATCATAGGGATATTCAGTTACACAACCACAAAGGATCTCCCACATTTAGATTGCACAAGTTTTTCTTCACTTGATAAATCCATAAGGACAAATCATAATATCACGATAAATGAGAGTTGTCCTACCATAAAGAACAGTTAGTTAAGAAGAAGCCACTTGCATCTTCCATACAGGGTCGCTGAATTTTGGGTGCACCAGAAGATCATGCTGGAAGAGTTTCACAAGAGTTTGTTGGTTAACTTGAATCAGCAATGAGAGTACTAATTCCTTTTCAGCCTTTTCTTTTTACCACACAGTCATTTTCCATTTAAGGACAAATAACTTAAGGAAATAAACACTTGAGTCCAATAAGGCTTTCACAGGAAATAGAGGCTGAGTCTTTGCTCTAGTTAATAGGAAGAGTCATAATACCTTCAGGAATAATACGAGAGCAATACAGAATGGGAGAGACTTCTTGGCAAATAAGATCATAGAACTGGAATATCAGATCATATTTATAAAACTTTGATAATTGATCTTTCTGATTTGGCTTATAACATATGGCAGGAGAATAGAGGAAACTTTCAACAGGGATTGAAGAAGTAAACTCTAGCCCCATGCCACCATGCGCAATAAGCCTTCCATAATCTGTGTTTTTTTACTTTGCAATAACTCGGGATTTAATCCCATAAAGATGATCAATTGTTCGTATGTAATACAAGCCAACCACTTTGTCCGAGGATGATAATCTGTCTGCCCTTATCTGTTTTTCATCAATCTTTTTCCCTTTTTTTTCCTTGGGGGGGAGGGGTTGGTGTTAATAGTAGTATGGCTACAAGCGACATGGAAATTACAAAAAAAAATTATTTTCTGCTTTGTTTGCCTCAAGATTTCCAAACAGGTGGGGCAAAGTTGGGTTGAAAAGCCTTTTTCAGAAAATATTAAATATAAAGATAGACCAAGATTGAGCAGTTGCACTTGCACCTGAAGAAATAGATCAACAATCCATTCAATATTAAACAAAGTGGATTCAACCCTACTACGAAGAAAGCACAAGGAAGACATGCATGCCATACAACAGTAGGCAAGGAAGAGAACACAAGGTTTGTTTTGCTCATTATATTGACATCTCAAATAGCTTGAATTCTTGGTGTCATGTGTCAGGGAATGCTATCATGAAGCTCAACATATTGCACAGGCTCCAACACCATGGGATCTTGCAAGGTCATGCATGTAGCCTTACGATTGTATTGCAGACAGACAGTTTATATGAGTCAACACAGCTACAACACAAGTTTACCAAATATTTCCCAACTTATCAACACAGGCACAACATAACTACAGATATCTAAACAAGCACTTAAACTATTGCAAATAGCACACAACCAAAATTAAGCACTTCAGATATAGCACACACTGGATGCCTAGAGAAAAATTTATGATTCTTAGTAGATGATCAGGCTGGAGTAAGTCTTCCAGAAAAAGGAAATAGCCAACAATAATATCTACAATCAGCTCGCCAAATTTCACTAATCCAAATAAAAGAGAAAAAGTACATTTTCCCCTAGCTGGAGAGGACATGGAATGAGCTCATAACTTCAAGATCACGGCACTAGCTGTTGTACTAAAAGCTAGCATCCTATTGAAATGCTATATGTTGGAGAAAGCAATTCAGAAGAGAATGTTCAAAGAAACAATGGAGTCATAGCTGCCTAGGATCTTAGCACACTATGCCTAACCTAACCCTGAAATGATTTGTTAGAATATACAGTTAGATATGCTTTATGATATGCTGTGGTATATTTTTTTATAACAGTAGTTTAGTATTTTTATGAGTTAAAAACCCTATATGTGTGTGTGAGAGTGAATAGAACTAACCTAACTAACCCATGTCCAAGGTTTACTCTTCTCTTCTTATTTTTACATGATATTGGGAAGGGTGATTTACTAGCCCTAGCAACAGTAACTGCCGCACCACTATCCAGCTGGTGAAAATTTTATTCAGGGTATATATGTGCCTCATCTTATTGAATCAAAACCCAAAATAATTTCCTTATTATCCATTATAATCAGCAGCATCAATAATTTTAGGGTCTTTGTACAAAAACCATAAATCCTATTTCTCAATCGATTTCTCGTTTTCCTACTGATTGCTCTATGGTTTTCTTCCTCCATGGTGGGCGACCTATGAAGGCAAGGCGGACTTGTGGATTTCGTATACAGATAGATGTCCTTGATATTCTTGGAGTTTTTTCCAACAAAAGACAGACACAAATCCACTACAAAAAGCCCCTGGAAATTTTATTTTATACATTGGAAAAATCTGGTTCGGTTCGTAAATTCCGTGTTCTCATCGCCTGAAACGCTTGAAAAGGATTACCTCACTTCTCGAGAGAGAGAGAAATCGGAGTTGACAGATCAGGTGTAGCTGATCTTCTGTATTGGCATTGTTGGACAAGGTTGAGAGAAAATTCCTGCATTTTTCTTATTTACCGTTGCTTCTGATTCCTTTGCTTGTGATTTGTTTTCTGTTGTGATTTCTCTACTGGGGTTTAATTGTTTGTGATTTTGTACATTGATTGAGAATTTTCTATTGGGATTTCACTGTTTTCTTTCTCCTATGGGTTTTGATCCAGTGGTGGCCGTGGGGTCTTACTTCTCTTGTGGTGGACTAGTAGTGCCTTCCTGAATTTTTTTTTTTTTTTTTGGTGCTGTAGAGATAATTGATGGTGCATCTCGGTTGATTGTTGATTCCTCATGGATCCAAAACCCGTATTGGATTGTTTTGATAGAAGACGTAATAATGGATGTTTGATTTTTTTCACTGTGGTACATTGGTCGTACCTAATAAGTGTTGGAAATTACATGGCAAACTCATGACAATGCCTAACGGTGTATTACCATATCTAATAAGAAATATTATGCTTACTTGTGTGTCAAGTTCCTTTTGTCTACATCTACTCTTATTCAAATGGTAAATCCCGCAGACCACCTCCTAACATTTCCTTGAGATTGGATAATTGTTCAAGGGCTTCAAATCACAAGACTAGAGTAGAAGGTATTTAATTTGATTTTATGCTATACTCTCATGCACCCAACGTAACTATCCTTGATAGCTTATCTACGAAAGTCGATGAAATTGGTTCTATTCATTTGACCATGACGTTATGTCTCTCTTCAGTTATACAATTGCCGAAACCTTCATTTAATCTTTTATATGTAGGTTAGCTCATTCAAAAACATCATTGCTATGCAGTGTTCGTCCCCACTCTGTAAATTTCAGGATATTGCGACGAAGAAGAGTATAGCTAGAAGTTGTCAAGTCTCACGACGTCCCTACTTGTTGCAGGGAAAACCAACTCCTACTATTTGTTATAGTATTACTTCTACATCTCTTGAAATCTATTGTCAAATATTTCATCCTTATCTTTATAATCTAAAAAGTTAGGCCCAACTCTGAATTCTATTACTGATTTGTTTTATAGGACAAGTTAATTTGCTAACTACCATCATAGGTTATATTATACCAGAGTTAATCCACACGCCTTTGTCCCTTCAAGTTAGTAAACTTAGATGGCCAGAAACCTTATCCAATTTCGTCTAAGATGGGATTTTATTGCTTTGTTACCTTTGCTAATAATTATTCGAGGGTTATCTAGTAACACTTGATGAAGAATCGTTTCGGGCTATTCTATTTTTTGTGTATTATGTAATGATATTAAGACCCAGTATTCTACTTTTATACTTAGACAAATGAAAATGGTCGTAAATATTTTTCTTCATTCTTATTCCAACATGGGATGGCCCGATATACCCCCAACATAACAGAGTTACAGAACAGAAGAATAAGCACTTGGAGTTTGCTAAAACTCTCTATTTCCAAATGGGAGTTCCAAAGATATTTTAGAAAGATGAAGTGTTGACATTTTGTTACATTATTAATCAAATGTCACCAGCTTTCATTCCGGGGTAGATTTCTTATTAAATATTATATTCCTAAAAGCCATTACATTTTCTTCCAACGAAGATTTTTTCATTGTGTTGGTTATGTTCGTGATATTTCACCTTGAATGATAAAGCTTGATCACAAGTCCCTATAGTGCATTTTTCTTCGAAATGCTCATACTTAGAGGGGGAATAAGTGTTTCTCTCCAGAGTTAGGACATTTCCTAATATCCTCTAATGTCACTTTTCATGAATATGCACGATTTATCCTCAAGTGTCTTCATCAAGTTCATCGTCAGATATACCTCCCAAAAATGATATTTTTATATATAAGATTATTCATAAGATTGCACCTCCTGCACCTTTGTCAAATGTGACTCCATATTCTCCTGGCACTTAGACGTATGTTCATAGTTATTATCATGTGTTGGGATCCTCCCCCGAAGTGGATCTTGAGCCAACCACAACAGAATTGATGCTTCCATCTATAGTAATATTGTTTCTTATTAGGAAAACAATTCAAACCTTTTGATTGCACTACAAAAAGGTCATCACAATTGTGCCCAATATTCATTGATTGTGATGTTATCATATGTTAGTCCTTCTCAATAGGCTTTTTTATCTACTTTGGACTTTATTAGTGTACTCCAATCTGTGTCCGATATTATTTCTCATCCTGGTTGGCGAACAGTTATCAAGAAAGACATGGCTACACTTGAGCATAATCACAAGTGAGATCTAGTGTCTCTGCCTCCAAAAAAGAAGCCCATCAGTTACAAATGGGTATACACCATGAACGTCAATCCAAATTATTCTTTGGCTTCATTAAAAGCCCATATTGCGACTAAACGGTATGCTTGACATATTAGGTTGACTAAACTAATACTCTCTCTTGCCAAGTTAAGTTCTGTTAGACTTCTCATTTCATTGGCTTCTACTCATCATTGATCTTTGCATCAATTAGACATCAAGGATGCGGATGCGCTTTTACATGGCAACCTTCAAAATGAGGTTTATTTAAAGCAACCTTCATGGTTTTTCACTTGGGGGGAGTCTGGATCTTTTTATCAATTGAAAATATCTTTGTATGGTATGAAACAATCTCCACAAGTGCAACTCAACATATTCGGCAAAACAGTGTTTGAACTTGGCCTCTCTTGCTGTGATGGAGATAACTTTGCATTTTATTGTCATTTCATTTTAAGATACATTTTTTTCGTTGTATATCTAGATGATATGGTGACTACTAGTAATGATAATACTGAAATTGTAAACATTGTTACTTTAAAATAAATTTTAGACCAAAGATCTTAGGTGTTTTCTTTATTTACCAAATTGTCGTCATGACATCTTTCTTTAGCAAAGGAAGTACACCATGGATTTACTTTGACAACCTGGTATATTATATTCAAAGCATTGTGATGCTACGATGGATCCAGAAATCATGCTACCACCAAATGATAGGAAAGTTTTTACTGTACCAAAAAGGCACCGACAACTAATTGATAAACTCAAATACCTTGCTATGACTCTTCTAGATATTGCTTTCTTGGCCAATATTGTGGGCCAAGTTTTGTCATCTCCTTATGTTCCTCACTAGGGAACTATAGTGTGAATTATAGGATTTATTAAGGGTGCAACAAAACAAGACTTGCTCTACAATAATCATGGTCACACATAGGTCAACAATTTTTCGGATGCTAATTGGGTTGGTTCACCATATAACGAAAGTTTACCAATAGCTATCGTGTGTTTGTTGAAAGCAACCTGCTATTAGAGAAGAGTGGGAAACGAAATATGGTAGCCTGGTCAAGTGTGGCATAAAAATATCATTATTGGCATGTGTTACAAGTGAAGTAATGCGGTTACGACAATTACTCAATCTTCTTGGTTATAAGAATTATGAGCATTCACAGCCGTGGTGTGATAATCAAATAGTAATCCCTATTACATCATATGTAATATTTCATGAGCACAAAAAGCATATTTAAGTGGATTGTTATTTTATTTGTGAGAAACTCCAACAACGCTTAACTCAGATTGTCATGTGTGGATTAAAATCATTTTGCAAACATTTTTATCAAGACCTTAATTAGAGTTTGAATTATGTGCATTTGTAATAAAGCTAGCATGATCAACATTTATACTCCAACTTGACAAGAAGTGTTAAAATATACTGTTAAAATATACATTAGGATAAGCTGATGTATATTCATTCACAAGTATAATTTAGTATTTTACATATAAGTAAATAACCCTATACAAGTGCGTGTGTGAATAGAACTAACCTTTGTATGGCATTCTCCACTTCTCTTCTTATTTTTATTAGGTTATTTTTTGTACCACTTGAAAGCATGAGGCACGTCAAGCTGTGGTGCAGCAAGGAAAGTCCGTAGAGGATCATGCAATGATGCATGAGATAGCGATAATGCTTGGCTTTGATGGACGCAATCAGGAATACAAACCATGATCAAAGAAGTTTCAGAGGTGATGGGTCCTCCTACTGCTGCAAAAGTTTGCTTTGAATACTATCTTGCAAAATTGAGTGGTGTGGAGTCTGGAAAGTAAAATGGTAATTCTCTGCAATTTCTTTATCTAAGGCTTATTTTAGAATATGATATTTTCACTTTCCACTAAAAATGATCAGGAAGGTAAATTTACCACATAAAGTTGCACTTTTCACTTGCGAAGCAGTTTACAGGAGAAACCTCACCTTATTACACAAAAATTGGATCTCTAATTGTGTTGGAATAGCTATTGCAATAAGGATTCTGAATCAGTGTTTACGTTTTTGTCTGATTTATGAAGTTGCTATGTACCCTCAAGTTCAGCTTTGTTTGATTGTCATTTCATGGCCCCAAGCAAGGACTACCCAAGGATAAGTTACTGGCCTGAGATGGATCAGGAAGAGCAGAAAAAAGGAGAATTCTAGGTGACAACTTCTGGTGTCATTTATTGATCTCCGAAGCAGGACAGGACATTAAATTTGACAAAACAGCAGCAGAAGCACGTGAAATGGCTGGATTCTTTGTACTTTTGAAGCACAATGTTTCCCTGCTTTCCAAGTTTTGTTATTAGAATTTTCAGATGATTTATTACCTCATGCATAGAGAGTGCATAAACTAGTTTTGTACCAACAGTGCTCCCTGCAAACCCTATTTTCCTTTGTTATTGACCAAACAAGGGTAAATTCCAGGGTTAAATGTGTACCTCAGAACGAAGATATGGAACAGTCACAGCTGTGAAGACAAATCCAGCAATAATGTAATATGAAGGAGGTTTTCCCCTTATATGAGCTGGGATGAGACGCTTATGAGTAGCAAGTTTAACATTAAATTCCAATATCTTTGAATTGCGCAGAACTTTGACTCGAGCATTGTCACCGGTATACTTCTGGGAAACAAGATAGCTGAAACCAATACGCTCTCCATGCCTGAATGGAACTGTAATTGAAATTTAAAAAAAAATCAATTTGAATTCCAATGCATGTTAGAGGATTAGAAATAAACAAATTAGTCTAAGAAGAAACAGAAGTAGGAAAATGGTACTCCCCACTTCAAAAATCCCAGAGAAGATTACACAGAAATATCAACTCACTGAAAACTGAAATTTCACATCAATTACAACTGAAAAAAGAATAAATATTGCAGGTAGTCACAAATAAGATGCAGATGACTAGGAATAAAAAAAAATTAATAAGAAAATAAGAAAATTCTCCTCCAGCCCCTACTCACACTCACCACAGCAGAATCTCTAACATGGCAATGGGTTGTAGGCATTCAATTAAAGAATCAGTTTCAACTCCACAGTCAGAATCCCTCCAAGCTAACTTCCACAGAAACTGGAATTTTTAAAATGGCAAGGGGATTTAGCCACTCAGTCAACTCCTGCAGTTTTGACCTCAACATTAGGAAGCCCATCAATCACAAAACCTTGAATCTCAAAATGACCTCAATCATAAACCGCACAACATCACACCATGATGCTTGCTGTACAAATGAGCGAGATGCAAGACAGCAAAATAAACATTTTACTGCTGCATTACCTTGATTAGAACTATTTGGTCATGAACCCTATGTGGTCTGACTCATTAGTAGAATTAGTTATTAGTTGTTTTATTATATCTAATTGTTACATTATTTAAATTACAGATTATGTTGATCTCTAGAAATGAGTACTTTAATTTTGTCTAGCTTGCTAATAGGACAAGTTAGAGATGTTTTATCATTTCATAAGAGAGCAAAATTGTCAGTTTTATTCTAAAATTTAGACAAGGTGTCAATTTTCTTCCACACATTCAAATTCATTTTGAACTAAATTTTTTTGTCAATTTATTCAATTATGTTAGCAACTTACTAATAATAATTTCACCAAAGAAACAAGTTTTATTAATATTAGGTCAAAATATAACTAAACACAGAAAAGATGAAAACCAGCGATCCCCAACCACAACACACACCACCCCCACCGCAAGCCCTCTCTCTTTCTCCAGTCTCTGCTGCGCTACTCCCCCTTATCTCTTTTCACTGAATCACGACAATGTGACATGAGCACAACAGCCATCTACAATCATCATACCCTGTCTCACCTCCATGCCCTAGCATCTAGCATCATATAACACAATCACCTCCTACTATCTCATTAATCTATTGTAAATTAAGAAGACCACAAGATCAACATTTTCACTGTAATTTCGTCACATAGATCACAGTATAAAACCCTAAATCAAATAACCTGAAATGTAATTAGGTAGGACTGAAAAGCATTTTTTGAAGAACAAAAAAATATTCTCCAATAAAAAACAAATGAGTTAAAATCATTTTATTCGTTAAGAAGATTAGTGGGTAAGGGAAACACAAAATAAACTTAAATCAACGGAGGATTATTATGTTTCCTTACTTCCTATCCCTTCCTTGATTTCATGATTTTGTATTCTTTCCTTGATTGTACTGATTTAACGACCTATATAATGACGAGAAAAGGAGAGGAAGAATCCATTATGCTCTTCCCACATTCACAAAAGCCATAACTTACTTGGTAGCAGAGAGCTAGAGTTTTGTCCCTCAAAGTTATTTTCTTCTTCTTCTGCCACATAACAAAAAAGGAAAATAAAATATGGGAGAGAGAGAGAAGAGAGAACTTATAGGCACCATCTGAGGAGGTTTAGGCTGCCAGTGGCTGGCATCGATGGAGTTCCCCATGGTAGTTTGAGGCACTGTGGCCTTTGATGTTTCACTGGTAATTTGGCCTTGAAAAGGGATCTCATAGTGTATTTGAACATTACAACCAATATTAGCCAGTGCCAAAAAAAAAAGGAATTTACATCAGTTACTTTCTTTAGATCTAAAGGTATGGCAAAACATCAAGAGGATATGAAAGCTATAAAGTTCGTCCTTGGTCGTCCATCCCACTTCGAGGTGGTCCATGCATAAATATTAGCCAAGCAAGAACTTTCCAATCTTGTAGAGGAGTTCACTCAGATTCAGCACTCCACTATCTCAGATAGTTCCCCTAGCTGAGACGACTCCGCCTTTGTTGCTTGTGGTGCTTTTAATTCTTTCTGTAGAAAATATGCTAGTGGAGGTGGACAAGACTCTAAAGGTAGTTTTCCACAAAGACAGTGACTCTAGAGGCAGTGGTTGTTCATGAAATCCTAAACCTCAAAAATGTACTCATTGTGGTCGTATAGGTCACCCTGTAGATTATTGTTGGGATTTGCATAAAAAATCCCTACAATTTGCCACATCATCTATTCAATGGAAATATCTCATTCACAATCTAACATTGTTTCCACTCTTGAGCCTGATTTTATACCAGTGCAAAAAAAAAAAAATGAATATGAAGGGTTCTTAGCTCATGAATGGTCTACTTCCACGGCCACACTTGCATAGTCGGGAGAAATGTTCCATTGTCTTTTATCCTCCACTCACAACCCGTTGATCATTGATTCTAGGGCAAATAAACATATAACTGGTTTATCCACTTTGCTTCTTAATTATCATCCTATTAAGTCCTCTAAATGAGTTGCGTTTGCTAATGGTCTCAAATTAAAGTTGCAGGTTCAAGGAACACCATCTAATCTGGATTTATTCGATGTTCTTCATGTTCCAGATTTCCCATTCAACTTGTTATCAATTAGAAAATCACGAAAAAATTAAATTATTTTGTCAGTTTTTGCTCTTATATGTGTGCATTTCAAGATCTCTAGATAAAAAAGATGATTGCTACAAGACATGAAGCAGGTAGTCTATAGTACCTTCACCTCTCACCTATCTCTCCTTCTCAAGCTCTCCAATCTATAGCATCTCCTACACATCGTCATTATAGCATTGATTACCCTTCCTTGTATATTTAAAAGCGCCAATTGAGAGTCTTCATTCTATGTGATTTCTCCATGTGAAGCCTATCAATTTACTCAACATCACAGTGTCATTTACTTCTAGAAGTAGCCTGTGTTTCTAAACCATTTGAGTTAGTTTATTTTGATATATGGGGACGAATTTATATTTTCACTAATGAATTTCAATATTTGTCACTTTTGGAAGTGATTTCTCATATGACTTGGATACTTTTGATGAAAAATATCTCTGAGTTACTTTCTACCTTATAATTATTTCGAGAACAAATCAAAACTCACTTCAAACATAAGACTCAGATCCAATGCTCTGGTAATGCCAAAGATTAAGAGTTTTTTGCTTTCAATTCCTATAGACCATCTTGGCTTCACAAAAACCGTGATGGTCAATCATATCCTCTATGAGTTTAGACTCGGCAACAACCCACATAGACATGGGAACTTGTTCCTTTACCACATTGCACATAGACCATTGGTTGTAAATGGGTTTTGTTCCTAAATTTAATATAATGACTCGGTTGATCACCTAAAAGCCTGACTGATCTCTAGGGGCTACACACAAACCTATGGTATTGACTATGATTAGACTTATTCACCTATAACTAAGATGTCCTCTATTTGGGGTTTTATTTTCATTGCTACTAATCTTGATTGGCCGTAATTTCAATTGGATTTAAGAATGTGTTTCCTAATGGTAAATTGCTTGAAGAAATTTATATGGAGTAACCTACGAGATCTGTTGGTTAGGGAAGCACCAAAATTGTGTGTGTAGACTGAAGAATGCATTCTCTGGACTAAAGCAAACACCCTAAGCACGGTTTGAAAAATTCTTTGAGGCCATTCTTGAGTTCAGCCTGCAAAATTGTAAAAAATATCACTCAGTATTTCATTTATGGAAAAATATTGATTATATTATCCTTAGTAATCTATGCTGATTAGATTGTCATCGTTGGAAATGATGTAGATGGGATTATGCATCTAAACAACTTTTGCAACAACGATTTCAAACAAAAGATTTAGACAAGCTTCGTTATCTTTTAGAGATAAAAGTTGCCAAATATCAAAAAGGCATAAGCCTATCTCAATAGAAGCATGTACCTGATCTATTGAATGAGATTAGTCTTCTTGGTATACGTCTAGTAGGCACCCCCATAGGCCCTAATATGAAGGTCCTAAAAGATAAAGGATAGTTGTTTGAAGATCTAGATAAATATCGTCAGCCAGATGGGAAATTGGATTATCCATCACCAAACCTGGAATTTCTTTAGTAGCTAGTGGTGGTGCGTCAATCCTTGAAAGCCCATTGACTACCCCATTGGCAAGCAATTTACCTACATTACTAAATATCTAAAGAAGGCCCAAGGTCCTAGAATATTATGCAGATCCATTGGATATTTTTAGGTACAAGAATTTAAAGTTGCAGTTTGGGAAGGATTTTCTTTTGATAGACGATCTACTAAAGGGTACTGTACATTCCTTGATGGTAATTTGTTTTGTAGAAAAGCAAATTGAAAAAGACAGTAACACGAACAAGTGCAAAAGCAAAAATACACGACGATGACCCACACTACAAGTGAGCTTACATTGTTACAATATTTTCTTCAAGATATCAATTTTTCTCCTCCTACTACCCTATTGTATTGTGATAATCAAGTTGCACCACATATCCACCCAATCCAATATTCCGTGAAAGAACCAAATACATTGAAATTGATTGCCATTTCATTTAAGACAAAATTATAAATTGTGTTATATGCATATCGTTCATGAAGTTTTGAGATCAATTCGTTGATATGTACACAAATTTTATTAGTAGTAATCGGTCGAAGTTTTTTCATTTATTTTTGAGCTAAGATTAAATAATATTTTTACACCAGTTTGAATTGGAGTGTTAATGAAATTAATGGATTAGGCATACGCATAATTGAAGTAAATCATGGGAAGACTATTATGTTTCCTTATTTTGTATTTCTTCCTTGATTTTTGTGCTCTTGTATTTCATCCTTGATTGTATTGATGTACCACTATATAAAATGCAGAGAAAGACATAGTCATTATCTTCCCACATTCACAGAAACCCTAAGACTTACATTTTTAATGCAGAATAACCAGGCTGATTTAATAGGAAGGTCAAACTATTGCGCTTCAAACATTGTTGAATCTATCACATTCCATCGATGTTGGAAAAGGTATGGAAGAAATAATGTAAAATTAAAGGTATGATGATGGTGAGATGAGTGCACTGCTGGTGTTGAGTTGGTGTAACAGTGAGATGGGGGATGAAAATTGGCAGCTAGGAGAGAGTGTGTACTGCTGGTGGTGGTGCAGGAAGGGTGATGACAGGGGTACGATTGTTTCACCTTTTTCTAGTTTTAGTGTAATTTTGATAATAATCATGATAATCAGCTTTTTCGTCATAAATTTAGTAACTAATTGTTGGCGCAAAACGGAAGACACGGTGACCGGTCGGACGGATCACTCGGACAGCAACAGAGCATAGCTCTCGGTCGGACGGCCAAAAGTAGAGATAGAAAACCGAGAAAAACACACACGAGATTTTAACGTGGAAAGACCCTTTTCAACTAAGAGAAAAACCACCAAAGAATACACTATAAAGAATAGATTGTTTACAAGAATGCTGGCTACACAAATCCAAAACAAAGAAAAACAATCACAAGTATATATCACTCAATCTCTCTCTAAAATATTTCTCTCTCTATCTTTACAATAAGGCTTGCCCACAGCTCTCACAAAGCTCACTCCAAGTGATTGCCTCTCAGCACTTAACACGGCACTCCAAGACCTCTACAGCACTTGCACTCTCTACTAGACAAGTAAGGGCACAAGCCTTTATATATATATACACAAGGGACCTAGCGGTCGGCCAGCCACCTTAGCAGTAGGGTGGCAGGACCACGCCTCCTAGGCCTGCCACGGCAGGGGCACGCCCGGCGTGCTAAAGTGACAGGCCTGACACCCTTACAAGTTGTAGCCGCCTCAACCTCCAATCAGAGTGGGTCAACTGCCCACCTGCAAAACGCGGCTACAGCAGGCTTACGAAGAGAGAGAGTCAACGCCAAAGCTTCCGGAGTCCTCGTCTATGTCCTCAACTACCTCTCGGACATAACACCTTCAACGAGTCCTCGTCCGTCTCAACAGGCTTCTTGAACCACTCAAAAAGTTCGCGTCCATTTTCCTTGTCATGTCCGTGGACCACAAAGGGAGTGACCCCAACAAACTTCCCCTCACGACCGAGTGGAAGCGAAGTTAGTCAGACCGGCAATGTCACATCAAGCTTTCAGCTTTCCCTTTGGCAAAACTTTGGCCAACATGTCTGAGCCATTGTCATCTATCCAGACCTTTCCAATTGATAGCTGCCCATCATCAAAAACATCTCTCACCCAATGATATCGCACGTCAATGTGCTTCGAACTGAAATGGAATGAAGAGTTTTTACACAAGTGAATGGCACTTTCGCTATCACAGAGGACCTCGTACGTCTCTTACCTTAGACCCAATTCTTGGACGAACCTTTTTATCCAAAGCATCTCGTTGCAGGCCTCGGTCACGGCAATGAACTCTGCCTCCGTAGTCGAGAAAGCGACGCACTTCTGCAACTTGGACTGCCAGGAGACCGCCCCTCCTGCAAATTTCACCAAATATCCGAACATTGATTTCCGAGAATCAACATCCCCGGCCATATCAACGTCCGTGTACCCAACCAGCTGAAGCTTCTCTCCTCCAAATTGCAAACCCAACTTGGAAGTCCCACGGAGATATCTGAAAATCCACTTCACTGTGGACCAATGCTCCATCCCTGGGTTTGAGAGAAATCGGCTCACCAGACCAACCGCATGAGCAATGTCCGGCCGCGTACACACGGCCTCGTACATCAGACTACCAACGGCCGAGGAGTAAGAAATCTTACTCATGCGTGCCTTCTTAGTGTCCGAGGACGGACACTGCTGCTTGCTCAACCTAAAATTGTTGGCCAGAGGGGTACTGACAGGCTTGGAGCTTTCCATGTTGAATCGCTGAAGCACCTTTTCAACATAGCCTTCCTGGGGCAGCCAGAGCTTTTTGTCACCTCAGTCGCGAAATATTCTGATCCCTAGAATCTGCTTCGCTGGTCCGAGGTCCTTCATGGAAAAAGACTGCCCCAGTTGCTCTTTCAGCTCCTTGATCCGAGTACTGTTCTGTCCGACAACCAGCATATTGTTCACATAAAGAAGGAGGATGACGAAATCATTTTCTAAAAATCTCTGGACAAAGACACAGTGGTCGAAAGTAGTCTTATGGTATCCTCGTCCGACCATGACAGACTCAAACTTTTGGTACCACTTTCTCGGAGCTTTCTTAGACCCATACAAGCTCTTCTTCAAACGACTGACTATTCCTTCCTTCCCCTTGATTTTAAAACCATCTGGTTGCTCCATGTAGATCTCTTCCCCAAGATCTCCATGGAGAAATGCTGTCTGGACGTCCAGTTGCTCAATCTCCAGATCCAAAGCTGCTGTCAGTCCGAGTATCACACGGACCGAGGACATCTTAACAACAGGTGCAACAATTTTATTAAAGTCAACACCATTGCGTTGACTGAAGCCCTTCACCACAAGCCATGCCTTGTGTCTTGGCTTCCCAGCATCCTCGGTCGTCTTCAACCGAAAGACCCACTTATTCTTGAGGGCCTTCTTTCCCTTGGGCAGTTTAGCCAGCTCAAAGGTATGGTTCTCATGAAGAGAGGTCATTTCTTCCTTTATGACCTCGAACCATTTATCCTTCTTAGCGCTACACATGGCCTCACCAAAATCTTCAGGTTCTCAAGCATCAGTGAGTAGGACGTACTCACTTGCTGGCAGGCGAACGGACGAACGTCTCTCCTTAGATGACTGTCTCATAGGGGCCACCTCGGCCTATTGAGTGACCAAATCTTCAACCTGATTTTTCTGAGGCGTTGGAGCCGCCTCATCATTGTTGTAGGCCACTCTTGGTCCGCCTACCTCGGACTCAAGAGGTACTGGGTGGACAGCCTCAACGGTAACTCTTTCTGTCCGGAAAGTATTGGGTTGAGACTTCTTCTCTTTCCAATGTCTTCAATGGTCTCTTCCTCAACAAAGACCACGTCATGGGATTGGACCAACTTCCTTTCTATTGGGTCATAGAATCTATACCCAAGTTCGTCGTCGTAGCCCAGAGAGACGCATTGCTTTGTCTTTGGCTTTAGCTTTCTCCTCTCATCTCTCGGAATATGAATAAAGGCCTTGCAGCCAAATGTCCGAAGATGGTTGTAAGCTGGCTCCTTCCTAGTCCATATCCTTTCTGGGACTTCCCCGTCCAAAGGCTTACTAGGCGACCAGTTGATCACGTGGGCAGCCGTCTTCAAGGCCTCAACCCAAAAGGATCCCGGAAACCTGGCCACGGATAACAAGCACTTGACCCTTTCCATCAGGGTGCGATTCATCCTCTCGGCCACGCCGTTCAATAGTGACATTTTCGGTGGAGTCCTCTGATGTTTGATGCCGTGTGCTCTGCAATAGGCATCAAAAGTCCTAATATATTCTCCACCGTTGTCACTCCGGACGGCCTTTAACTTCCTCCCGGTCTCACACTCAACGAGGACATGGAACTGCTCAAAGATTCCCGTGACCTAGTCCTTGGTTTTGAGCGAAAATACCCACAACTCCCTCAAGCAATCGTCAATGAAGGAGACAAAATACTATGCTCCTCCAAAAGACCTTTCAAGGAGGTGTCCACACACATCTGTGTGGACGAGTTCTAGAACTTCAGACCTTTTGGATGATGCATCTCCTTGAAAGGAGACTCTCCGTTGCTTCCAAGCCATGCAGTAAGAGCAAGTCCTCGGCCTTTCTTCATCCAACTTTGGAATAAGTCTCTTCTTGGCAAGATGACTCATGTCTCTCTCACTCATGTGTCCGAGCCTTTTATGCCACAGGTCCGAGGACTCCATACATTTTTTGGCATTCACCTCTGTCGCCTCAGCCGTGGCTTTCAGCGCATAAAGGCCTAAGGTCTTTCCTCCTCGGTCAACCACCATGGATCCCTTTGTTAGCTTGAAATCGTCGTCACAAAAGACGCTGCAGTAGCCTTCGTCATCAAGCTATCCTACTGAAATGATATTCATACGAATATCCGGGACATGTCGGACGTCCCTCAAAATCAGTC
>JAOVVI020001154.1:0-25848 GCA_028571085.2 Nepenthes alata | reverse complement strand
CAGCTTTAGCCAAGGCGAGTTCCTGCTCCTTTGCTAAAGAATTGGATTCGCTTTCTTCTGAGAGCAATCTCAGAAACTGTGATAGGAGAAATACTTAGAGTAGTTAAACAAATGAAGACGTGTTATGGTAAATAAAAATTAAGGTATCAATGCTAAGTAGGTCAGAAAATAAGTAAAGTTATTTCTGTTCCAAGAATTTCCAGAAGCCAACAGAACACTATACTCTGAGAAAAGAAGGAAGTATTTAAGGCAAATTCTTGGTGCGTTTGAGCACAGAGCTCATTGGAGCATTATATACATGATCCACAAAGATTTATTATTTTATCGAATAGTAATATAGGATCTCATAAAAGAGTCAACAGCAATTGTTATCTCCATCACCATCTCATAAATTTGTCATATGAAGCAAGTTTCTTTTAGTAGGACAGTCAAAGATGAAAGCCCAGCCATTTCATCCATTAACCAACCAAGCTCCAATTGTCCCACACCCCCACAACCCAAACTGAGCTAAAGAAAATGATTCTACAAGCTCTCGGATATGTCCATGGGTAAAATCTAAATCGAAAGGAACTAGACATATTGGCACAGAATTCGCTGCTAGTAGGATGCCAGAGGTGGACATTTAAAAACATATCTTCTCCACCTTTCTAAATTGTGAAGAATAAACAATTCTATTCCTCATTTTCTCGCTTCCCTACTCCTTGGTTCCCAACATCCAAACTAGCTATAAGGTCTCATTTTTCATAAATTTTCTAACGTGTATCATAAGTGGTATGATAAAAATTATGTTTTTAGTAATATATTTTAATGCGTCCTTGAATCCGAACTTCGAACAGATTCGGGCTGATCCGCTTGTCTGGTTCCGGCTCCGTTCACCGAGTTTGGATCCTGCACACTACTAAAACGAACAAGAGGTCAATGCGTCTGCAGGATGTTGTCCCACCGAAAACACTCCGACGCTCAAGTCAGTAAATAGCCTTCAAAATCTGGGAAGGTAACTGTAAATGAGAATTGAGAGTGTAAGAGTGCGTAGGTTTCCTGATGAAAGAGAGGCAATGCCGTCTCTTGAATCTGGATGGTAGGTGAAGACAGTAGGCGTCTGTCAACAGGAAGAGCGCCTGTATGCCTTTGATTTGTGTTCTTTCTCTCAGCACGTTAGGATGCTTTGCAGAGAAAGAGTACGAAATCATCGTGGAATGCCTAGTCGAGAGCGTATGTTTGTGTAGTCGAGAGCGTATGTTTGTGTAGTCGAGAGCACAGTAGTAGGCATTGTGTAAATAGTTGTTCGTGTGCCCTGAGCGAAGACCCTAGGGCTCATTTTAATGGTGGCAGGATGATCTTCCCTAGTTGGAAGGTGTGATCCCCTGCGCCATGTTTAGACGGCCTTCCTTGTGAGGAAGGCGCGAGTTGCCTAATTAGCTGGGATTGCTTCATTCTCTAGAGGGCAGCGGCTTTCCAAACTGTCCACCTTCCTTTCATGCACTTTACCGTTGGAAAGCTCCAGTTGGCAGGAAGTTGGAAAAATCTGACGCCTTCCTTATGGAAAGGGCACTGATTTTGCCAATATCCTTTTTGGGTGTTGTCTGAGTTTATGGAAGGCGCTGGTCAGGGAAAGAGCCGTTGCTAATTGCCTGCTGGAGCGTGGACCCAAGTGGGCCAAGCCCGTGAAAAACCTTTTTATTCTTGGTCTGTTGCTACAGTGATTCTGGTCAATGCACTGGTTGACCATCCTGAGCGCGAGTAGGCTGCCCGCCTGTGCCTCAGTCGGTCAACACTGGCGTTGACCGTCTGACACGTGTGTAGGCCTTTCAGGAATTCGGCCCTCATTTCCTGGTGGGCCAATGTTGGCCGTCCAACAGTGGATCTGGGCCGCCTTTGACTATTGGGCCAACCCATTTACTGTACTCCCATCATATTTTATATTTATAATCGTAACCTCTTTTATTTTTCATAGAAAGCTTGGTGGTCAAAATATAAGAAAATATTTTGTCATATGGTCATATTAACCAAAGCCCTTGCAGCATTCTAGCAGAAATGCCTATCTATAATTGCCGAAATGGGAAAAATATTTTCTCAACCTCCATTCCCTTTCTCCTAATCATATTGCTATCTTTAGGCCCAAACTGAAGTTCCACAAAAGAAGTATAATCTCAACAAAGACAAGCAACGGAGGATAAGATCTAAGTTACAATTACCAAAAGAAAAAAATGTTAATTGCAAGGAAGTTACCGCTCCAACGTGATGCTTAGCATGTGAAGTACCGGCGGTTTCCTCAAGCCCAGTCCACGCAGTAGATTCAATCTCCAACACCCTGTTTCGAACAAAATCAATCTTCTGGGAATCCAACATCCAAAAAGTCTCCACATTTCCTCACCAATTTCTAAGGTTTTTTTTTTCACTAAATTACACCCAATCTCTCCCAAGATCAACAAAAACATATGCATAACATAAATCGAACGGAAGAAAAAAAGATTGCACCGACTTGAAAATGGGCCGGAGAAGGCCGGAGTTTTCGTGGACCCAAAGCTCCGGATCTTCAGAGACTGAATCGCTGCTGCTACTGCTGCTGATGCTGGTTCGATCAACGGTCGGTTCGTCGTCTTGGGACTGTACGCCTAACGGGCGGGACTGGTGATTTTGAGCCTGGTGGAGCGCGAGAGCGAACAGTGCTCCGGCTGCGTACCGCTGCGTCGGCGACAGGAACGACGCCGTCATTTGGAGGAGTTGACGGTGACGTTGTTATCTACAGCATTCGTATTTCGATTGAGGACGACGGATGATCGACCGGAGGTAATCGGAAATTTCAAAGTCAAATACAAAGACAACCTCATGCACTAGAAGATGCAATGCAAACCAGTCGCCTATCGAAATTCGAAATGGACAATCAACCGCTGAGTAATGCTCTTCATCAACTCCGTACAATTTTGCACAGAAAGAAACACAAATAAATGATAATTTATATATAATTATTTATTTATTTATTTATATTTATAAATAAATAAAAAGGATCCAAGATACATGAGTTTTCCCATCATAATCCCGACAATTATGCAAATTTAATATTTTTACAATTGAGATTTTATTTCAATAATATAAAAAATCAGTTAAAATATTATATTTAATATTTTAAAATAATATAATTTTTTAAAAAGAATAATAAAATATAATTATTAAAATTCATGGCTTCCGTGAGAGTTATACTTTTAAATTTAATATTGTTTTGTTTAAAATTTATGTTTTGAATCAACTACAACAAGTGGGGATGATAATGGAATAGAGTGGGGCAAAACTTTTAATTATTTTTTACCACTATATTAAAAATCAAGGTGAAATTAAGACAGATAATTAATAATTAGGACCGATACATGGTAGGCTTAAAAATATAATTATTTTTTAAATTTTAAAAAAATATTCAAAAATATATTATTATATAGGTATTGTTACGTACCAGAAATTCAGTTCCTACAGATTCGGGGCCACAAATCTGATTTTCATACTGGTCAATCTAATCCAGATCCAGTTTTCATAATCTCGAACTTGAATCCTGCACAATACAACTGAAAATGAAATGTCAGAGGACGGCGAAAATTACTCCCACCGTAAATCCTCCGACGCTCAAGTCAGATATCTTTCCAAAAGTATAAAAAGATACATTGATGATACATATGCAATGGATTGAGTGTGGATGCATCATGTTGATAGACAGCCTAGAGGTGTACTCGTTGAGGGTATCTTAAATCTGATCCCTGTTGAGGGGTACAGAAGTTAGGCTCCCTGGAAGAGAGTGAGAGTCATCTTGAAAGAGGATCATCCTTTTGAGCAGGATGAATAACATTTAGGATAGAGGACTGGCCTCTTGGGATGGAGGATTGGCCTCCTTATGTATGACATTTTGGACGGAACACATGGCTCTAGAAAGGCTAGTGAGCAAAACTTCCTCTTTTATTCTCCTCTCTAGCCTTTCTCCTCGATTCTTGCTCTCTGGTCATTTTGGTCGTTTCTTCTTCTCTTGCCATTTTCAGCCATCTTTTTTCCCCATCCTTCTCCGAGAATAAAAGTGATTTTTATAGAGACGCGGGGTGGTTGTATAACTATCTATTAAACAACCCGTCGAATTGTCGCCGTGGATAAATACGAACGGGCAAGCTGTGTATAGCACATGGGCTTACTTTCTGGGCCGAAATCATTGTGCCGCTGGACCCTCTTTGGGATGAATTTCATTGGGTCTTTACTTCATCTGGACCTTCTTCTTGAGCCGGATTTGTTGAACCCATCACTAACCCCCCATACCGGGTGGTTAAAATTTTGTTAACCCCCCGCATGTTTCTGATGGGATGCTATCTGTTTGGCTTTGTCAGCTTACCATCTTTGAAAATTTTGATTTTTAAAATCTAACGTCCTTTGGGGTCACTTAGTGATGCAACCAAGTTTTGAAATCTGACCTCTTTTAGGTCACTTGGTGATGTAACCTAATTTTAAAATCTGACCACTTTTAGACTGCTCGGTGATGTAACCGATGTTTTAAAATTCGACCACTTCTAGGCCGCTCGGTGATGTGCCCTAGTTTGAAATTTTGACTTCTTTTGGTCCGCTCGGTGATGTAACTGAGGTTTAAAATCTGACCTATTTTAGGTCGCTTGGTGATATAACCTAATTTTAAAATTTGATCACTTTTGGGCCGCTCGGTGATGTAACCGAGATTTTAAATCCGACCACTTTTGGTCCGCTCGATGATGTGCCCGAGTTTAGAAACTCGACCTCTTTTGGGCCGATCGATGATGTAACCAAGGTCTAAAGTTTTGACCTCTTTTAGGCCTCTAGGTGATATAACCAATGTTTAAAATTTTTAACCTCTTTTGTGTTGTTCGGTGTTCAAAGTAGATAATGTGCCATACTCTTGGAGCAGTGTGGTCCATATTGCTATTGGCTTTCGTCAACACCTGACGACTGAATCAACTTTCTGGCCACTGTCAAGCCTTATCACTCGTGGCCACTTGGGCTATGAGATTATCAATCCATAGCCTTTTTCTGCGAATGCTGGATGACCTCAATTACGTGGGAGTTGAAGGGTGAAACTCCAACGTAATATCTTGAGACCGGTACAAGTCGAAGCAGTTGAAATTGTTAGAAGATTGTCAACAAAGGCCATTGTGTTGGGTTCGGTTACTCATGGTAGGATGTATTGCGCGCGATATGACCTCAAGAGAATTTCGGAGTAAAACTCTTGGAGTTGAATTTTCAGAGTGAAAATTCATTAATGCACAAAATCCAAACTAAAAATCCAGTGTGGATTATCTTCCGGAGGGAAATCTGGTGTGTGGCAAATCCGGAGTGAATAAACCTCCGGAGTGGCCAAAATATGGAGTGAGATGAAATTCCAAAGTGAAAACACCTTCAGAGTGAAAAACCTCTAGGGTGGGTTGAAGCTTCACACTAATGAGAATTCTAGAATGAATAAGCTTTCGGAGTGGTCATATTCTGGAGTTCCAAAACTTTCGGAGTACTCAAACTTTCAAAGTACTCAAACTTTCGGAGTGACCATCTTCCGAAGTGATCAAACTTCTGCAGTGACCAAACTTCCAGAGCAATTTTTGCTAGCGGAATGACTTTCACTTGTCCGATGCTCTGCTTCTGGGAGCCGGATTGAATGCTATCAAATCGGCTAGTTGAAAGAAGTAATATGTCGGAGTGGATCTAAACCGACTTGATGAGAGACAAAATGCCGAAGTGAATCTAAACTGACTTGATGAGAGACAAATGCTGAAGTGAATCTAAACCAGCTTGATGAAAGAAAAAATGTTGGAGTGAATCTAAACTGGCTTGATGGGAAACAAAGAACTGCGGCTGGCTAGTTGTTTTCGCACTGGGCTAGATGCCTGATTGGCAACTCAGCCGGATGCCAAAATGGGTGTTTCTGGCACTGGACAGTTATTCAGCTGAAGTGACTATTGTGCACCGGAGTGAAAATCAGCATGAGTGAGTTTTGCGCACCAGATTGGGCTATGACCGGAGTGAAAATAATCGATAAAATGCCTTTTTGACCATAGTGGATCTCAACCGGCTGAATGCCTGATTAGCAAAATGGCAAAATTGATGTTTGAGTGAGCTGCTCATGGTGTAGTTTGCTGTGAGAGGAAATGTCGATCGACAAATTGTAAGGCAAAATACTGACCTGTAATTTACGTGAGATTTTTGGAGTGCATCGTGCTGCTAGGGAAAATCCATGCTGAAATTCGGAGTGCTTCGTGCAACTAGGGAAAATTCAAAGTTGACTCAAGTCCGGAGTTGACAGCTTTCCGAAGTAGACAAGCTACCTGAGTGAACATTGACTGTCTAAAGTGATGTTGGAGTAAACCTTGACCGGATGAGATAACGCGTTGCCACCGAAGTAGACTTTGACCAGCTGAGAATAGCGCGTTGCTGCTGGAGTGCAAATCTCTAATAGAGTCCAAAATTCTTGGAGCAATGCTTGATCGCCTTCAAACGGAGTGGATGAGCACTCCTCGGAGCCGGAGTGATTTTGTGTGGGGTGTAGGTACGCTGCGACAGTTCTGTGAGGAATGCTTGCTTGTAAGAAAGGAGTAAAACTACTGCAATGCCTTTGTGGCATTGAGTGAAAACTGTAGGAGTGTCTCCTTGTGCGCCGGATTTGACAGAGAGCCAGAATGCTTTTTTGGTCGGAGGTGTAGACCTGGCTGGCAGAGAGATGAAATGATGGTCCAGCTTACTTTCACTTTTGCATTGCAGTGGATTTTGACTGCTTCTAGAGTGACGGAAGTAACTCATGGAGTGAATCTAAATCGGCTTGATGAGAGGCAAATTGCCGGAGTGAATCTGAGAGCCATTGTTACTGCTAGCCTGCTGAGAAATCAAGCGCCGAAGTGAAATGAGGTAGGAGTGGATTTGGGACGCAATAGTAAATCTACCGCCGGAGTAAACCTTGACCGGACTATTGAGAAATGAAGTGCCGGAGTGGACCGTGGTCGGTGTGAATTTGAGAAACCAGAGAGAGCTATGATCGGTGTGATTTGAGGAACCATATAGAGAAGCGATGATGATGAACACCGATGAAGGGTTGTCTCGACATGGGTGGCGTCATTAGTAACAGTGACGGCCACCTGAAGATGGAGATGCGACGGTAGCTTACGTGAGCCCCATCGGCGCCTTCTTCCTCTCTCCGCCACACAATACACCAAAATCTGGCCAGTTCACTTCAAAATTGCCACATGCAAGCACAACACCAGCATCCTCAAAAAGAAGGAAGGATTCACTTGCCTTGATTTGTTGATTTTGCTCCGGTGATGGTGGTGATAGCGGCGGTGGCTCCTTGCAGCTCACGATCTCTTTCCTTTCTTCACATTGCGGCACAAATCGGAGACAAATTGGAGAGGAAAAAATATAGTGGGTTTTGCTAGCGTCCGATCTGGGTTGTGTCTCCTCGGGAGACGGTGGTCACCGCCGCTCTACGCGTCCCCCTTCTTCCTTCTCTTCCCTCTCTCCTTTCTCCATCTTCTTTTCTGTTCTTGCCTGCCTGCTTCGTCGCAATCCTGCCTTTCATCGTTTTTCCTTTTTTTTCTTCTTTTTAAATTTTTTTTATGTTGGATGCAGCCGGTTTGATTATGGGGCCAAATCCGGGCTTTTTTTTAGTGGCATGTTGAAGACCGATGATGAAAGAGAAGCCCCTAGCATGGCCACTTTAGACTGAAGCCCCCAACATGGCCACTTCTGACAAGTCCTATAGGGTTCTTTGGCCAGGCTTATTGTTCCAGCGAAATGGTTCACTATTAAATATTTGGACAATAGATTATCCTCTGATGGTGTATGAACCTCTTTATAATTAAAAGGTTGCCAGCCACCTTAGGTATGGCAATGATGTTGCCCCTTAGCTTTCTGTCTCAAATAAAATATGATTATTTGAGCCACTTAGATTTTGACATTTGGCCTGTATGTTTTGTTGGTCGGGTGCTTTCTTCATTTCTTCTTCTTAAAATTATAGCATTAGCGGTTGAAGAAAGAGCCCATAGGGCAATGTTGGTCATTCCTTGCGGAATTTCCAATGTGGGGTTCCATAATGGAATTTTTGTAGTAAACAAAATCCGGAGTGGATTTCGCTTCAGCCGGTTTGGAATTTACACCGGAATAGACTTATAATTGCCAGAAAATATTGAAATGACACTGTATGATCCAGCCGGGTAGATAGGAAAAATCGGTTGCTATATGAGAGAGAGTACCATAATGGATCTGTGTTCGGCTGCCTGTAAGAGGAAATTCTGGAATGCTTCAACGTTTGGCATTTTCAGAGAGGAAATGCCAGAATACGTGGTTGTCCGACTTTTCTCTCTTTTTTCTTTTGTTCACACCGTTCTGTGCTTTACCTTTTCTTTCCTCTATGAGAGAGAAAATACCGGTTGACTTACAACCAGTGGTTTGAAAGAGGAATGCCGGTTGTAATTTTGAGTGAAATAACCGATTGGAATAAAATGACCGATTGATGCAAAGTTACCGGTTGGCAAAATGATCGGCATGTTTGACGCGAAGAGCCTGGAATGGATGTATTGTACATTCGAGTATCGATCTCTTTTATGAAGAGCGACTACCGGTCTCACTTATGGCTATTTGTGAGACAGCCATAAGTGGTCTCTTTGACAAGAGTGCTCGTATTAGTTTTGTTTTTATATTTTTTAGTGGTAAAGTTAGCCTTTTGGCCGCTTCCTATAAACGATGCTAATGTTGCGTACTAGGAATTCGGGTCATACGGATTCGGGGCCGCAAATTTAATTTTCGTACTGGTCGATCTAATCCGGATCCGGTTTCCATAGTCTCGAACTTGAATCCTGCACAACACAACTGAAAATGAGATGTCAGAGGACGACAAAAATTGCTCCCACCGTAAATCCTCCGACGCTCAAGTTAGATATCTTTCCAAGAGTATAAAAAGATACATTGATGATACATATGCAATGTATTGTGTGGATGCGTCCTATTGATAGACAGCCTAGAGGTACACCATTGAGGGTGTCTTAAATCTGATCCCTATTGAGGGGTACAGAAGTCAGGCTCCCTCGAAGAGAGTGAGAGTCATCTTGAAAGAGGATCATCCTTTTGAGAGAGATTTATAACATTTTGGGATAGAGGGTTGGCCTCTTGTGATGGAGGATTGGCCTCCTTATGTATGACATTATGGACAGAGCACATGGCTCTCGGAAGGCTAGTCGGCAAAACTTCCTCTTTTATTCTCCTCTCCAGCCTTTCTCCTTGATTCTTGCTCTCTCGCCATTTTAGTTGTTTCTTCCTTTCTCGCCGTTTTCGGCCTTCTTTTTTTTCCCTCCTCCGAGAATAAAAGTGGTTTTTATAGAGACGTGGGGTGATTGTATAACCATCTATTAAACCATCCGTTGAACCGTTGCTATGGATAAAGACGAACAGGTAAGCTGCGCATAACACATGGACTTGCTTTCTGAGCCGGAATCATTGTGCCGCCATACCCTCATTGGGCTGAATTTCATTAGGCGTTTACTTCATCTGGACCTTTTTCTTGAACCAGGTTTATTGAACCCATCAAGCATATATATATTTCATATTTTAATTATTATAAGAATAGGATTTGAATTAATTCTATGCCGTCTAGGCCCACATTAAAATTTAGCCATCCAATCGGATCAGCTCATCTAGCTTGAATTTTCGTAAGATATTATAATGATATATAAGAAATATTAATATATAAATGGTCAAAAATTAGGCTCAATTAATTATTTGGGTGAAATAATAGCTTAATCCGTCATGAATTTTAAGTTTTTGCAAATATAAATTTTACCATTTTAATTTTTTTTTTTTAAAAAAAGCATCATGGTATATCCCCTGTTTTTTTCTTTTCAACTTTTACATATAGAAATTGTTCTCTTAAATATTTTTAAGTAATATTCTTATTTAAATAATTTTAATAACCTGGAGATTTTGGGTATTTTTCATATAAATTAGAAAATTTAAATAAGAACGCCTGGGCATCAAAATGTTAATGGCCCCCAAATGAATAAACTTGAAAATTGAAATAATCCAATGTTATAGTATTCTCCTTATTTAACATATATCCTGATACAACAATAACAATCTACAGAAGTTTTAATGGTACAAATTGCCATAGTGTCACAGAAATCAAGGGTGCAAGTAATTACACGATGCCCCTTTCTTACAATACCCGCTCTCGTAGAATTTACAGACGCGCTGTCCTCTAGGAGTATGAGACGGCCTGGAAGGACCACTGCCACTACCACCGCCACCGCCACTGCCACCAAATGATGCATGCCTGGTCCACAACGACTTACTCCTAGAATCTACACCATGATAGCTCCGGTCCTTCGAACCAGAATGTCTTCCCACTTTGTTACTGCTGTGCCTTGGCTGTTGGCTTGCTCGGATGCCCTGATTCCTCTGCCCGGTTTCCTTGGCAGTGTTTGTAATTCGGGAAGTCAATCCACCCCGAGAAGAGTTGACATTTTCTCGCACTAATTCCCTACCAGTGTCCCCTGAAGAATAGGCCGGCTTTGGTTCTCCGTCGTTCACAGGACTTGGGATGGAGTCCCGAGTTATTGACGGCAGCAGTGGCAGTGCGGGCTGATGACTCTGAGAAACTAGTTCCCGTTGGTTCCCAGAAGCTTGCTTCAGCTCTCCCTCCTCCCCAGGACTCGAGACTGAGTTGAGGCTTGTCGTGGACACTGGCTGCTGTGTTTGCGGTTTCAGCTCTCCCTCCTCTTCAGGGCTCCCTGCCGAGTCTAGATTCATCAGGGGCAGAGGCGGTTGTGCATTCGTCAGGGGCAGTGGCGGCTGAGCAGGTGGATGATTTTCGGAAGCTGAATCCTGTTGACGCCTGCAAATGTAGGCAGGGTTCAGCTCTCCCTCTAATGGCGGCTGTGCTGGTGGATGATGACTTGGGGAAATTAATCCCGGCAGAGGTAAAGAAACATGAGCTGGCTTCTCCTCTACTGCACCGGGGCTGATGGAGGAATCGAGAGTCGTCATTGGTTGCGATGACTGCGATGATGCAGGTGAATGCATTCGAGAAAATAACTTCGGTTGCTGCTGCATGGGAACATAAGATGGCTTCACCACTTCCTCTGCTCCCGGTAGCAGAGGTAGCTGCGATGATGCAGGTGAATGAACATGAGAAACTAACTCCGGTTCCTGCACGGGAACGTAAGCTCGGTTCTCCTCTACCTCTAGTACTGGGCTTGCCGACGAGTCCAAACTTGTAGCGAGCAGCGGCAGGGTGGCGGCAGGCGGCTGACATGGAGGAGTTAATTCTCGTTGCTGAACAGAAACAAAAGAAGGATTCAACTCTCCCTCCCCTTCGGGGCTTGCAGAGGAGCAGCCACCAGACATCCTTGATGGGTCATTAACGTCAATGGGAAATGCCCCACATAGCCCATCTGTCATAACCGGGTGAGAATGGAACTGTATATCACAAGTAGAGCTCATGGCATCGTGTTTTCCGGGATCAAGCCGCAGACTCAAACCCACTAATGGGCTAAAGCAATCATTTCCAGGAGAATCTATCGAGTCTCCCCCGCAGTTCATCCTCGACGTAGGTGATGCCATGGCTTGTAAAGATTCTAACGCCTCGACTTCAGTTAGCAAATCAGAAACTGATTCATCGCCTAGGGTGCTCAGTTCAATGGGCTCCATTCCATGCCATCTAGATCTACTACAGTCAGGCTGTGAATGAGTGACATGGTCACTGCCAGGTTCAGTCTGTCTCAAGGAATCATCCCAAGCAGCCGCAATGTCAGGAAGTTGTATCACGCTGCCCACAAGACTAGAAGCAGTGCTCCAGCTTACAACCGAATCCCGACAAGGAATAATCGAAGCAGCATACTGTTTATCCTCCACTGCTGGGATGACTTTCATGCCCTGATTGTCGGAAGACCCAGGGCCGACAAAAAGAGTGCTCCAACTAGTGCTAGAACCTTGCCCAGGAACATTTGAAACATCAGACTGTTGAGCTTCTACAGCCTGACCTTTATCATCATCGGGACTCTGCAAATTGGGAAACTGAATTCCGACAGAGGAAATGCCATGGTCAGTGCCCAAATCTTGCACAGTAACATTTTCAGCGACAAATTGCTTATTGTCCACAGCCAGACCTCTTAAATCGTTGTGGTCTTGTTCTGGAGTGGGACTTGGCAGATCGGGAAGCTCTATTCTTCTTGAAGACATACTCCAACTTTTGCCTGAATTTTGCCCGGGAATATTTGAAGTAGCATGTTGTCCATGTTCCATAGACTCACCATTCATATCCTCCTTGTGGGCCATTGGAGTTTGAGGGTGCATATCAGAGAACTCGATACTCAGCTTCAGATTGATTGTTTCAAACGAACTACATGTAGCAGCTGAACAGGAATTTGGAATCCCACTATTTAAAGAACTCTTCAGTAGGCAACATTTCTCTTTCTGTGCACAAGATTGATCTGAATTGTCAGGACAGTGTTCTTCATTCGGTTTACTAACAGTCGATCCCACAACACATTCATCCTTTCGGTCCTCGCATTCATATTCAGCATTTCTCAAGGCAACGGTCAAAAGTATAGATTGATCTTGGCTTTCATTCGTCCTCCAAATTCTTAGATCGGAGGGGAAATATCCATTTGAACTCCACTTATGCAACTGCAACATGCAAAAGGGTCCTTGAATTTTGCCTGATGGATCCTGGTAATGCCAAATCTTCTCAAGTTCCCCATTATCAGAAGACACTGCAGTTCCTGTTAAGAGAGGCACTGAGGTGTCACAAGAAACCTGAGGCAGGTTTGGAGTTGTCATGACCACATGATCGTTGGTCTGAATGCTTCGATCCACTCCATTTCTTAGTTCTACCAAGATCCTTGATACGGCATCGGCTCCTTCAAGTGTCGGGGAGGATTCACAATCTCTCTCATCTGTTCCGGCGGCACTTTCATCTTTTCCAGGTTGAAACTTCTTGCAAGTATTTTTGTTATCCTCCCAATTGGAAGTTGGGCTTCTAAATGCCTTGGCTTTGGAACTGACTGGCATATCACCTCCTCTTTGTGGGGTAATCAGATCCATATCCTTTGTATTGGAGTTGGAAAATGCCGGAGATGTGCTTACATCTATGTTCATAACATGCAAAATCAAAATGCCAGAAACATTTTGCACCTACGTCATGATAGAAAAGAGCAAGCATATATTAACAGGAAAGCACAAACAACCTTGTTTTTTAATGTTTGACTGCCCAGTGTCTTCATCCGACTCATAACTTGGATCCATTCTTGGATCAGCATGAACTTCTGGAATTTCACACAGCCTCCGTTGACGTTCCTCGGGCGTATTCAGAAGCTCTAGTTTCTCCACATATTCTCTAAGCGTGGCCATCGTTAAGAAAAAAAGGAATGTAGATCTAGTTGCCCTGGCAGTAAATTTATAAAAGAAAAAATATGCTTCAAGTGCAGAAGATAATGATCATCCACCCAGTGGCACAGAGAACTGTGATAGTCTTTCCTGTGGAGACGCTCCCATATTCACCAAACAATTAGGATTAAAAGTTGGGTGGTGAAACTATATCAACTAATTTAAGTAATTATTTAATTTTTAACATTCAACTACCTAATTTCTAATCTTAACCGTTGGATAGATATGAAAAACTCCCCATCGGGAGGACCATAACGGGCTCTCAGAGGTTAGAAGTGGCCATTAGAGCCAATTACCAGATCTTTCTCTTTTTTAAATTGGGTGTTTGTATGCCTCAAGCCACCTGGCTAAACACAATTCGGGCTTATGCCCATTAACTAAAAGCTGATAAAAGAAACACATTAGGAAAAGCGAACCACATCGCATACATAATGAGTAGTGACCTCCAACAATCCAAACCTACAAAATGCAACAACTAAAATGTTGTTTGTTCATTTAAGATGTTTTTAAGAGGAACTCAAATCTGCAACTTCTACTCCAGATGGAAAATCAAAATTCTCACTGTGATATTTACAAATGATGCTACAATCCATACCCTCAAAAAGGGGGGAAGAAAAAGACATTAGACAAGAAAAGAGGGTGAAGAAGAAATCTCTTCAAATTGTTGGGAAAACATCATTTTTCAGCTAACAGATATGTTTTACTCGATAGTGAACATTGGCAGAAAGATAAGGTTACTCACTGTGACTTTGAAGTCATAGATTCAACCAAGGAAAAGGGTTCTCTGCAATGGAAGTAAAGCTAAGTAAAATCTACCTTTCCTAGTGGCTGCAATGCTGGAAGCCTCATGCATTGGTCTAGAAATACATTATGCTCAATATCAGAAATGATAAGCTTAAAATAAAAGATAATAACATCAGAAATGACTAAAGGATATTCCTTTCGATGCCCCATTTCACTAGCCCGGTCACGGAGATGATTAAGCCTCGACATCTCTGCTTCCAACAACTACAACAAACAAATGTAGTAATGCAAATGACGGAACATATCCAATTATCAATATCAGAACTTCCAAATGCAACTATTATTTGAAGCAACAACAGTTAGCACAATTCATCCATGGTTCCATTCTTTTCAGTTCCGTTAGTTTACAATTATATTCAGCGCACAATGTATCAGATATAAAATCTAAGCAAACAAAGATTTTTCACCACAAGTCGACCAGCATTTTCATCACATTCACTTGTTGTTAACAGGTTACTTACATCCTTAACCCTCACCGTCTGCAGTGCTCTTGCTTTTTCCTGAATCTCTCCCTGCAAAAACAGATGTCCTCAGGGAACGCCAGCAACAAATTAGGGAGGAAAAATGAAAGCTAAATTGACAAAACATTTACCACAGTCATCCTCTCACCAAGTCCACATTTTATACTCTGGCGTAGCCGTCTGCATTCATCCTAGTAATATTTTAAAGCCACATCAAAACATCAAACACATATTTGGCTTGGAACAAATAATTATCATTTCATTAAAAAAAAAAAGTGAGCGCATGTATTTTCAATTGAAAGGGGATTCAGAAGATCGCATCTAGAAAGATTGTAGAAGAATTAGCAACAAATATAGCCAAAGTTAGAATCAAGGAAAAATTAAACTGAAAGAATATGGCTTAATTTAAGAATATCAATATACAAATAGATACACCATCACTGTTCTGCATGAAGAACAAAAACAAAAGGAAATTTTTTAACATATAAGGGAAGGCAATGATAGCAAACAGATAGACCATTACCATACTGTATGGCAATGGCATATGAGTAGGCAATAATTATCTATAGAAAACAATCGGTATTTGGAAGACCTGTAGGACATATCAAAAAGCAGACTGAACTACAACTCAAATGTGATACCTACACTGTTCAGAAAGTGAAATATTCAGTGTACAGCAATCCAACAATGACCCCTCGTTTACACACGCAAACATCCAGTAGCTAATCCTGATACTTATACAATTAGTTGTCAAAGCATTACCTTGTTGTAGGTAATTAGAGAATTCAAAATTATTTAAACTAAACCATCTATCTAAAAAGTATTCAAGATACATAATAGTACTGTCCCTTACAGCAGTAACTTATGAAAGGCACACCCTAAACCAATGTGTGTGAGTTAATTGTGCTTCGTAGAGAATCCAAATTGCTGGAATTATTACCATGTGAAAACTGACAATACCCTTCTTCACACTTGTGTGAGAAGGGTCAAAATATTAACCAAATAGCTAACCCCTATCTATTTCCGATCAACTGTAGGAGAGATTTCAGGGATGGGGCATCCAGAAGAAAGATACAGGAGGACTGCAAAATTTTACTTTATTTAATGCAACATATTAAACTCAGGTCAAAGACATTTTACTAGTACCGACATCATTTTAGTTATTCTCTCTAGTAACCTGCCTAAAGCAACTACTTATTCAAGTGGGATATGCCACAGAAAAATGGCACCAAACAAAGGGTAAAATTCCATGGAAAAGAGAACAATAGGCATCCCAATGAGCCCACTCACCCACCCTCTCTTCTGTGACTTTAAATCTGACAGCAAAAGATCAAAGAAGACACAATCACAGTAGACTATTATAACGGAAGCCAGTTGAAGATGCCATCACTGACTAAGGCAAATATGGAATCAGATAAAAGGAGAGTATCAATCACCTCTGAGAACTCCTGATTGGAGATTACATCACTTGTAACATCCTCTATCTTGTTTAGATTTAATATCTTAAGCTTGACATTTGTTGTCTTGTTGCCTATTTTGTATGGTTCAGCCGCCATGCCAGTACCTGGATAACAGGATCATTCAAAACTTTCAACTCTGACAAAACCATGCCTTGCAATGTATAAGTGACACAAATGGAATAACTCTCATGCAGATATCCATACCTACAACACGAACCAAACGATAGATGTCGTGCTTTTGATCGTTACAAGAGATTCTTATTCGCACAATTGAGCCGACAACCTTATCATGAAATTTCTCAGTATCTTCCAGCAGGTTCTCCACCAAGTTCCGCTTCAGGTAAATCAAGTTAATGTTATGAACATCAATTGCTGCATAATTATCTAGGTTAATCTGTTGACCTCTCTCATTAACTTTTCTTCGTGCTTGTCGCTTCTTGTCCATATTCATGGTTTGTATTACCTCGCTGCTTCCCTCAGCTTCCACATGGCCAGCCACATGATTTATGATTGCACCCTGAATTGTACTGTTTGCACGGGAATCTTCTTTGAAGTGATATTCAAGCAGCTTTAGCATTTCAAAGTGACCAACTCGAGTTTTACCAAACAAATTTTCCAGCCTTCGGTCACAAATAATTTGGCATTTCCGTCGAGGATCACGAAGGTTATTTTTCCGTATGTATTCTAGCAGAAGGGCTTGGACATCAAATTGGGATAGTACAGACATATCACCATTTTTCATATGAGAAACAAAATCCAACAACTCCTTTGACGCCCAGTCCCCAACCGCATACAAATCCGGAACCTTATACTCAACTGCCTCGTCCACCCTCTGTAAACCCTTATTATGTGTTGTTGGCTGTCTTTGGATCTTCCTTCTTTTAGAACCATTAGCTTCCAACTGTCTAGTAGATCTCCTCAACATAGCAGCTTTATCAACACTAGTATCAAGCATTTCCTGTGAAGAATCATCCTTATGGTCCAACCCAGATCCTTTCCAGGGATTGGTAGCTCGCATCAGCTCCTCCAAAATTAGAGACTCCTTTTGTTTCAAATAAATCCAATATACCTTAAAGAGATACTCCCAGCTACTCTTATCGTCAAAATCTACTTGACCCTATACAAATAACATATAGATGTTCATATCAAATAACCTAGTAGACGATGGATGCAAACAATACATCAATATTATAATGAGACATAAAACATGACTAGACGCCTCTTTTTTGCTTTACTGAAAAACAGAAACCGATAATCTTCAAGGACAAGATAAACTGGTAATTTACCACATAATGAGACTATTGCAAACCTTTTTTTTGGGGGGGGGGGGGAGGAGGATGAGATTGATTTAACCACAGAATGAAAACACGCTATTACTATCTATTAACTTTCTAGCCATCAACATGATATGAAAAGCTGATGGCATGGAATGCTAACTACACACCTCTACAAGGTGAAAGTAAACATGGAAAGAAATTTCAAAACAGGAATTGGTAAAACACAATCCTAAATCTTTTCCACCCTTAGTCTTTCCCATCAAACCTCGTCTTATTAGTAAGTGTTGAGAAGTATATGGTTTCTGATTCAATTAGCAAATTTCTCTGACAGATTTTCCGTCAACCACCTACTCATCATGAATACAGCAAAGAGAGGTTCTAATTGGGGATGGTCTTCATCACAAAGACCAAGGGGAGATATGAAAGCAAGCTTGGGTGAAACTAACAATATCAACCAGGCAACAACACATCATAACAAAGATATATCAGTCATACCGATTCCTTGCTTCCCTGACTGATGTTTTCAATTAACATAATTGTTGTCATGCATGTTCTACAGAATCCTTTGTTCCCTCTTACGCACAAGATATCAGCTTGCTTAGCACATCCTTTGCAGAGAGAGTAAGGGCATGTATAGCACATAAAATGGGCATTCCTCTGACAGCTGTTACAGATATGCCAACCTGGAATGCGTAGCAGCCAACATCAGGAATTCCAATTATGAAAAAACTTCAAATTTTGTCCAATAAATAAACAATGCCAAATCATACGACCATATCTAAAGATTTCTCACAGCTTCCACGTGCAAAAAGTATCTTTCTTCAGGTTTTACACCTCTATCGGTAGCCATGAGCATGATAGACAAACCAGCGAATGACAGAATCTGATGCATACAATGCAATAAATATCCTGACAGTCTGCTACACAGGCCACCCAGCCTTTCTTTGATCATTCTTTTCTACATTGGCAATTATGATATCTAGGGAAGCAGATCACTATCCCTCAAATTCAAAATTTCATGCTTCCAGAAGAGGAAATGTGGATCAACTCAGCAATCATCCATCTGCATAGGTGTACACTTGAATTTCTTTCCTTGTATTCCACAATTGCAGATAAGTTAGAGGTGTCCCCATTTTAGTAGGTTTTTCTTTTAATTGTTATGTCCATGGCTCATTTGTTCTTTGAATAGTTGAGTCCTCAACTAAGTAGTTCTGACAACGTTGTGGCGTGATTTAAAAATTATATTTCAAATATTAGTCAACCATTCAAGCCACTGTTAGAGGGTTAAAACATATACCATCTACAAGGGGACTTTGCAGATAACTTACTCAAAACACTCCTTGTAGCTCACATACTAGAAATTCAAGTTGATATAGAAGTATCTACTCCAGATCATTTACCTTTGTCTAAACTGTTTTGAAAACTCTTTTTGAGCACTCTAACCACAAAAATAAAAAATAAAAACAAAAATGGTATTTCAATGTCAAGGAGGAGTCCAGAGTTGGGAAAGAGAAAAGGAGAATGTTTATGTATGGCCATTTGTGACAGTGATAGTATTTTTTTGTCTAAAGAGGCTCGGTTAATCGAGATGTGCGGGTCTCTGGCAAGATGTGCAATGAATTCACAAGTGATAGAGCAGCTCTAAAGGAGGTTTCAGAGTTCAATTAGGATTCTTAAGGATGGTAAGGGTTCGCCCCTCAAGTCAGACATAAAGTAGAAACCAACATATATGGAGACTGGAGCGTCTGATAAAGGACCGTCAAGTCCAGTTGCTTTTTAATTTTGAGATTGTCGGAGGTCCTATGGAGTTTGAAAGACTACATACTTTCTTTGTTTTCCATCCCAATCTTTCATGATATGAGGTCTAATTCCATAGTTACGCCTTGGTTTTTCCACCCTGATTATTTAATTCACCAAGAAATCAAGAGTTACCAATAATTCTTTTGGTGTTTCCTTTCATTTGGTGCAATGATGCAGCTGATGTTGCTTGCCAATTATTGAGGGAAGGAAATTAGCGTAATTTAATGCTTCAACAAAGAAACAAGGCTGTTAAAAGTGGCAACTGGCAAGAAAAAAAGAGAATTAAAGAGGCTTTCAATGTAATGCAAATCATGAAAAAGAGAAGGGTAGCAGTTGATTGTTTCATAGCTTTTCTATGATTGGGTTGATTTGGCTCAATTCATAGTTTCTTTTACTCGACCTTTTGGAATGAGGACTAAGGGCCTACCATGACAAAATAATAGGTGGCAGGCCCTGACAACTGAGTCTAGCATGAACTTTTTTATCTCTTCTGATCGGATATATCAGAAAGATATCAATGAATGCTGCCCAGTGCTGAACTGATAGCCTGACCACCAGAAGATTACGACCACCCGGTAACCACATTCTAAAGTGAATGCCACCAAATTAACATATATAAAGAAATAGCAATAAACGAGGTAGCTGCTTCCTGCATTGCCGGAAGGAAGGTTATTTGTGATTTCTCTATACTTCCACATTGCCACTGCCTGCATACCTCATAGTTATAACTTATTTCTATTCCTTTTCTACTCTTCCCAAACAATTTATTTTGGAATCACACACACTCCATGGCTGTTTGGTTGTGAATTATATCATTTTAACTGACCCAAAAATAGGAAGTCTCAGTTGTTTGGGGTGGGGCCTACTGAAATCTCCTAATCTATCCTATCCTTTAAATTAATTTTCCGTTTTCCGTTCTTTAAATCTCTACCAGCTTATCACTTTCCTGTAATCCTCTATATATGCTTTATTTGGAAAAGCATGGACTTAATAACAATAACATCAGCTCTTATACTTGACCAAGTGCACTGCAGAATATTCGGTTTTCTTAAGTTCACAACAAGTTGTTCACACATATCTTTTGGGGAAAAGATCATCTAGCACACAAGATAAAATTTGTTTTACCAATAATTGAGCATTTTGGTTAATCGTGGTGATAGTCTACGTCAATAATTTTTACAGTCTAAGTAACACTTTAGAATCTTTCCACCATGCGCGGCATTTTTGCCTCAGTTTTACCATGTCAATAATTTTTTTTAGTTCTTTCCGGCTACCATTCGTAGGCTTGTTTGATGTTTGCTCCTCAATTTGACCGGAACTCTAGTACCTAGGTCTTGCAAACTATAGATGAACAATTTTCATGGATTACATTTTACTTTCTCTATTTCTGATTATAAGAAAATTCCCAAATTGTTTGGGACAAGAATATGTTTTTTCCAGTTACTGTGACTTGTTGCACTATAAATCCTTCATATTCGTAATATCAAAATATCCCCCACGTAACTTAGTTTTACAAAAGCAATTTCTGATGAGCAGGTTATCTTCATACACTTATGGAAGATACCACTTATGGAACAGGTTTAACCTTACAAGAATAGCGTTAATCCTTAGTAGGGATCATTATCACCTCAGATGACATTTTCAGCAGATTGTCAAAAGTCGGCTGCTGAATCTATTTTTCCTCTCTTTTTGACAGGTACAGGGACTAAGTCAGCAACTATATCATAGGCAAAGGAGCGAAACATTCAATTGTTCTCACATAATCTAGGCATCTTGTTTCCTCCTGAAGCTGAACACACATAAATTGATGAGTTTAAAATTGCTTTACCGCATTAAACAGTTAAAACATCGAGCAATTTACGTAGTTATACTCGTCACCTTATGTCCCATCAGTTTTGCACGTATGAGAGTCATTACCCTTCCTGGCTCTTGACAAGCATAGCTTTTTAAATCCAAATACCTAATGAACTGTCAAACTGGCCAGTTTGGCAATCAGTTTATCAGAATCCCCAACTTTAAACCACGATAACCAGGAAAGAATAACTGAGGTTTCCCTATTTTTTTGGAAATGTCAATTCCTATTTTGAGCAAGTAATTGAAGAACATTTTCCCCGTCAAATTGGATGTGCGATACATAAACACTAGTTTTGGAATGTATTAAAGCCCAAGCTAAGGCGATCTACTCGGAGCACATCAGATGCCACCAGCAAGCCGTAGATTGCTTGGCAAATGATGGTTGCTATTATTACAAAGATCCAAAGTCGCATGGCCAGCAGCATTGCAGAGAGAACACATGGGATAGTGCCAACAAAATAGACGATTGGGGGATATTACGTACCGCAATTCCACCGCACCCTTCCACGGAAGAATGCTTCATCCCGTTTAACACAAGCAGGATGGTAAGCCTTCGGGCAATCCCTAACATAAACGGCGCCAGAAATGTGAATAAAAAACACAAGATCCAAGTAATGACAAGCTATATAGTGGGAGATACAGAGGAAGCCTCGTTTCCTAGATAAAACCCCCACGGAGCAACCACTCACCGGCGATCACATAGCACGAGCGTCCCACCGTCGAAGCATATAAAGCAAACATCCTCTTCTTCCTTCTTAAACACCTTCGCCGGTGGTGCCGCCGCAGTGATCTTCGCCTGAACCCCCTTAGGCGGCCGACCTCGCTTCCGCTTCGCAGCAACAGCTTCCGCTTCTTTCACCTTTAACTCCCCCTCCGTAGCCCCCGCCATTCGACCTCCAGTTCCACCCGTTGAGAACAAAACAACCGGAGCTCCTCTAGCCAGCTGAGCATCAGGCAATCCCTGACGATCAAGAGTCAAAGAAGCCTCCGTCCAACCAGAATTTTCAACGCTCGGCTGCTCTGCTACGTCGCTTGTCTGCTTAGGCTCATTTTCCATGGGTTTGATCGGGAGCAATTGAGATCGAAACAGAAGTCTACAAGCCTCCGAAACCCTAGATTTTGAGATTTGGGGGTTTAGCTCCAAGATCAAGTAGAAGGGTTGGCATATGAAAGTGATGGAGTGCTATTTTGGGTTAGTTTTTTAGGTAGAATGTTCAGACCAAAGCAGAGAGAGAAGACTAACCCACTGCCATGATACATTAGCTCCCTGAAAAGAAGTTGTGGGAGAGTTCTGAACTGCAGAAAGAGTTTTACCTTTTGTGGGGATCGCTTAACGCTTGTCAAAATACCTAACCACACAGTCAAATCCGGTTTCAGTGGATTTCCTTCTCAATTCCATGCTCCTCCTCCTCCTCTTCCATTTCCGTTGGTCTCCATTTTCACTTTCTGAGGACTTAAATCACGAACTAAATATACCTATATATAGAATTATGGAGAAGATTGGCTGTAAGATTTATCAAAAAACAAAAGTATAATAAATGTAAAGTGAATAAATTATGAAATAATATTAAATATAAATTGACCCAACATAAATTTTTTTTTTTTTTAAATCTTTTAAATTTGCTTATTTTTTATACAGGAAGAAACTAAACTCTTAAGAATCATTATTAAATAAACTTAAATCAAGATTATTTCCTCTAATTATCCATATATTTATTTTTATACTATAATATCTCGTACTTATAATTATAAACTTAATTAAAAGTGTTCGGGTTACTATCTCTCTCACATGTTGGTTTGAACTTGAAAGACCACGTGTTCTGCGCTTTATGAGTGTGGGGTCGAGCGTTGAACGAGGATGCCAAATAATACTTACTTATTTATTTAATTCATCTCATTTATTTATATTTTCTAAAAAATATTTTTTCATATTTGCTATTTTTTTTTATTTTTGAAAAATGAAATAAAATACGTAATTTACGGTGGTCGTCAAAATCAAAATACGCCAACTTTTACTTTCCGTCCGAGAAAAGGAAGCCCTTTTTATTTATCTTTCTGCAACCTGCGCTGTGACTTGTCCCACTAACATGAATTTGAGATTATCATCAGCAAGAATCCTGTACGCCTCCTCTCTTTACTTTATCAAGAATAAATTAAAAATATATTTTTTAAAAAATATATATAATATTTTAAAAAAATTTTGACCCGTTTCTTCTCATTTATTATACAAAATAATAAGCATATACAGAATTAAATAAGTCGATGGATGTCATATTATTTAAAAATATTCTAAAATAATTAAAGTTTGTTCATGTAATCATTTATATAAAATACATATTGATTTGGCGTTATTTTCTGAATGGCATAATTTTAATTCTAAATTGTTATATTTAATGAAATATTTTCAATTATTAGTCCTTTTTTTTTTCTATAGACAAAAGTGTGAAGACATTTGTATATTTCCTAATGAATAATATAGTATTTTTTTATAAATAGAAGATTTTACTTTGAAATTGAAAATAAATTACTAAATATAAAATCTAAAAATTTGAACTATAATTCGTAATAGTGAAATAAAATAACTCATACAAATAAAATAAAATTTATTTTCTCTCATTGGTAATATCTGCAAGTTATTTTTTATGTATATTTTTTTTATTGATGTGAATTCTTATGTCCTTTCAGTATTTACTTAATTTTAATATTTAAAACTTTAGATCATACTCAAATATATGGTGTCACAAACTCGAATCAAACATATCAATTAAATAAATAATTAAAATTTAAGGATATTATATCTTTAAAAAAATATATGTATCCTAAGTGTTGGGATGAATCATTTACTTATGAGTATTGTACTTTTATATTTTTTAATATGTTGGCCAATCGTATGAATCTATGCAGGACGCTCATTTAGTCTGTATTTGAGAGGAGGAAGATATTCACCAAGGAGGACGACCACGCCTAACGTGTACTTAATATGACACACGTGCGTTGATAGTAAGATTGGCATGGCTCGTGCGCTGCATCTTATTTATAGGCACGGCTTGATTTTTTGGGTCGTAATAGACAAAATTTTGAAAACTAATTGAGCATTAAAATAGAGAAAAAAAGATAAAAAAGAGAGAAAAAAAAAAAGAAAGATTTACTCATTTGTTTAAATTTTGAATAGTATTTTATTCTTTATCAACATCAGATATATTATTCTTATTATTGAGAATAATATTTTACCAATTATTTTTTTTATTTGCTATTACATTCTCTATTATTCAAGTTAGTCATTTAAATGTGTTGTAATCTTATACTATTATAGATTTTTATAATTGGACCTTAACATATTATGGATAATTTATAAATTTATAATCTCATAATTTTTTCTTATTCTCAAAGATGTTTTTTTATATAAAATATTATATTTTATTATCGTGATTATAATTTTATATTATGCATTATCGGATCATTTTCTCACCGGTTTAAATAAAAGGGTTTAATTTTAATTCTTGTAGACATTAGTTATTGTCTTTGTGAGTAAAAAAATTTAGTATCCGAAATCCAACAAGTGTTATCAAGAGTTTGAGTTATTGTGTTAAAATTGTTTAAATTGATGGAGGATAGTAACAAAATTATTTGCCTAAATGGGACAAATTTTGTCATTTAAAAGAATAAGATAAAAAGTTTATTATTTGTTAAAATAATATATCTTTTAATGTTTAATATCCAAAAACCCGAATCAAATTTTAAGAAAAATTAGATTTTTGTATATAAATAAGTTTGTGAGTATATTCAATAATTTGTTTATAACATCCTCAATTAGAAATGTGCAAATACACAATTGGATAATCTCAAATTACTTTATATTTGAAAAACTGGTAATAACAAACTGCATTGCTTGATAAAATTGATACAAGTAAAAATATTATGAAGGCGGTCCTATAGCAGGTCATTTTAATGAATTTTAAAGTAGTGTTGATTAATTGAATGATATTGATAAAAAAATTTATTGATAAATTATTAGACTTATAGTAATTAACCACTCTACTGAACTCGTGAAAGGTCATATGGATTACTATCAACAAACACCATTTCTAATGATATAGTTGTAAGGCCCGTGTGACAGACCGGATTATTCTCCATTGAATAACCTCCGTCGATGGCTACACACACTAAAGCTCATAATTAACCCATGGACTCTACAGAAAAATCGGCAGAGTTTTATCTACAATTGGACGAAAACCAAAAATATAACCTGTCAAAAATCATCCTGCACAAGCACACATCTAAATAAGGGCTTAACACAAAACCTACAACACGCCACACAGGATCACAATCTGCCACATCATCCATGACTCCAATACAATACATAACATACTATACCGGATCTAGAAAGATGCCATATAATGAAATAAACTCAAAATATTTATACAGATGCAGAAGCATAACTAAATCATAAAAATAACAATAACAAGCCACGCTCAACCATGAGTGGCTGTCCACCATGCTATCCAACTCTGAGTTTAAATCTTTACTGCACTCGTCGTCCAGTCGATTTCATCAAGAAAGTCTCTCCTTGCTTTAACTACCTGCGCCAGCTAAGTGTTCTCATCTGAAAGAAAAAACAACAACAGTAAAAGTGAGCTAACAGCTCAGCAAGTATAATCATACATAATTCTCTAAGGCATATATAAGAACTGGGACGAGAAAAGATACCGGAACTCTCCATAACCATGAAGTAGGAGAGGACACATAATCTTCTGGAATCACTTGATTCCCACGGGA
>JAOVVI020001153.1:0-25848 GCA_028571085.2 Nepenthes alata | reverse complement strand
ATTTATGCTAATTTTTGAAAAGAAAAGCTCATCATTCGGACAAGTCTTGACGGAGTTATTAATTTTCAAAGTTGCACAACGTTTGAGAAAATATTTGGGACAACCCGAGAATACAACTAGTATGCACCGGATGCGAACCTAGGCCATAAAATCATAGCATGGAAAAACAAGTACGAACAACATGGGACACATAGTATGATGCATGGCATGACGACGTGCACTTTCAGCGAAGCAACCATAGATGGGAAAAATTGAGTGTACTGGCGTTATACACCTAGCACATGGAAACCCGTGTCATGAAATCACGACATTATGGAATACATATGAGCAACACGGAACATGCAGCACCATGCACAACGTGCCTTAGTGACATGTGTGGGTGGCAGCACAGACACGTCCCAGCAGTGAAGCAGCTCCCCCATATAGAGGCTTCTTGACCTTTTTGGCCTTGGTAAGAGTAAACATTAGACCCCTCGACTTTCACAATGGGATTTTTTGTAGTTGCCGGTAATATTTTCAAGTGATTTTTTTATAGAAAGATAAAATTTAGGAGTATCTTAAAAACAAGTCTTAGGGTTTTTTGACTACGAGAGGATATTTTAATATTTCTCAAACATCGTGCAACTTCAAAAATTTATAACTCCATCAAGATTTGTCCGAATGACGATATTTTTTAAAAAAATTAGGATAAATTGTGGAGAAAATTTAGATGTATTGGCATTGTGATTTGAGTTTAGGAAGGATTTGTAAGCCCAACTCTTGAGGGCGAAAAATGCACAAAAATCCATATCCACTTGGAAAAGTGGTGTTTTCTTATTTAAATTATGAATGGAGAGTTGAGGGAAAGATTATTGGGATGATATCTACAAACAAATGGGAAAGGCATTGGTGGAAGATGTCTACCCTGAGACCATGTGTATTGGCGAGACATGTCATGATAAGGCCACACGATACCCCATAAATTCGAGCTGTGCAAACAGAGGGCAAAATCCAAGGACGAGCAAGTATCACGAAAAACATGCCATGTCATTGGGAATGATGTGCTGAGATGATTGACATGACAAGGCTTTGCAATGCCTCTGTGTCGACCCAGGCACGATAGGGGCATTGTGAGGGTGCGCGGGCCACAACAAGGTAATGACATGGGCGGTGTTGGGGAATGACCTTGGCATGACTTGAGCGCTGTCATGTGTGACACAAGCATGACAAGGGAGCTGCTGGGTATTGCTGGGGCACACAGGGAGAGACAAGGACAGTGTTGGGGCAAGCTGAGGAGCAACCCAGGAACTACTGGGCGTGACACGAGGAATTTTAGAACACACTGGGTGTAACATGGGTGGTGCTGGGCATGACATGGGAGATGCCAGGTGTGACACTTGTTGAGTCAGGGAGTTACCCAAGCGCTGCTGGGTATGACACTGGTTGTGTTGGGGAGAGACCTAGGTGCTGCCGTGCTCGACATGGTCGTTGTTAGGGCATGACAGGGGATCAGCATGGGCATGACAAAGGCACTGATGGGGTGTGACAAGGTTGCTGCTGGCCATGACAAGTGACCCCACGAGCACTGATGGGGCCACGACACAAACGCAGGTGGGCGTGACAAGGGCACTGATGGGGCGTGACAAGGGCATTGCTGGGCATGACAAGGGCACTGACAGGGGGCAACAATGGTGCTGCTAGGCCACGACAAGCAAGTCACACGGGCGCAACACAAGCACTGTTGTGCTCAACAAGGGCATTGATGGTTTGCAATAAGAGCGCTGCTAGGGCACATTGGACGCTATAAGTGACACAGGCGCTGCTTTGAGACAAGGGACCAGCATGGGTGCAACATCGGTGTGACACCAGCACTACTGGGCACGACAAGGGCACTGTTGGGGGTGTGGCAAGGGAGCGGTTGGGTGACAAGGGATCAACGGAGGCACATAGGGCTAGACAAGGGCATTGGTGGGATACACTCGGGAGCTATTGGGCGCAACACTGGCAATGCTGGTGAGTGACCAAGGCATTCTTGAGCATGACACGGGGGAGACAAGACACTGCTGAGCATGACAAGGGAACCACTGGAGATCACCGTGGGAAACAAGGGCACTACTTTGATGCGACATGGGTGTCACAGGGTGTGACAAGGAGGCCGATGGGTGCAACAAGGAAGCTACTGGGTGCTCTAAGGGTGCGACAAGGGTGGTGCTGGATTGACCCAGGTGCTACTAGGGATGACACAGGCATCACAGGGATGCACTGGGTGAGACAAGGGTGCTGTTGGGGCACGGTGGGAAGCTGCAAGGCGTGACAAGTGCATTATTAGGGAGCGACCCAAGTGTTGCACAGTGCGACAATGACGTTACTGCAGCATGACACCGGTGCAACACTAGCACTGCTAGGCACGAGGAGGGAGGTACAGGAGGACAAAAAGTGGCACGATTGCTATTGGGAGCAACAAGGAACCAGCATAGGCACGACACAAGCACTGCTATGCGTGACAAGGGAGCTACTGGGTGCGAAACCAGCACAATAAGGGCATTCTTGGGAGCATTGCTCGGCGCGACATGGGAACTACTAGAGCATGACAAACGACGCAGGCACCGCTGGGACCAACATAGGCGCGACACCAGCGCTGCTGGGTGCAACAAAAGAGCTACTTGGTGCGATATCGACATGATAATGGCTTTCCTAGGAGGACTGCTCGACATGACAAGGGAGCTATTAGGTGTGACACCAGCATGACAAGGGAATTCCTGGGGTGCAACATTAGCATGACACCAGCACTGCTAGGCATGACATGGGAGTTGCTTGTAATGACAAGTGACACGGGAACTGCTGGGAGTGACAAAGGGATAGTTGGGCATGATAAGGGAGCTACTAGGCACGATAACAACACTGCTAGGCACGATAAGGGAGTTATTGGAGCTCGACAAGTGATGCGGGCACCACTGGGAGTGACAAGGGACCGGCACGAGTGTGACATTAGCACTAAGTGCAATAATTGAACTGCTTGGTGCAGCAAGGGCGTTCTTGGGGTTCGACACCAGCACTACTTGACGCTACAAGGGAACTGCTAGAGCTTGACAAGCGTCGTGGGTACTACTAGGAGCGACAACAGAGTTGTTGGAGCACGACAAGTGACATGGGCTCTATTTTGCGAGATAAGGGCATCGGTGGGGCATCGGTGTGGCAAGATAAGATCATGATACGGGCACAGTTGGGCACATGGAACTACCGCAAAAGTGATGTGACATGGTCGGTTTGAATTATTGTTAGGGTGTGGCAGGGACATGCCCTAAAAAGTTAGGGACGTAGCCGATGGTACTCCGTTCTAGTCCATTTTTGTCATCCTACCTTTGAAAGTCAATGGTTTTCATAGTAGCATCATAGAGGTAATGCAAAGCGGGGTGGATAGCTGCAGTGATGGTTGTCCGTCCCTGAGCCTCAATTTGTTTTCACATCATTGCTCATTTTGGAGGGGAGGGATGAACCAGAGAGACATAGGGTTGAATCTCAGTGGATTGCGGCAGCAATGCCACTCGACCACTTACAATACCCCGTCATGTATATAAGTCATTTTCAAAGGATTCAACCCACAACTTTGTCAAAATTTTGCTTCTAGGCGGGCCATGCGGTGCATCTGCTGCAGGGGCTTGGCTAATGACACGTGCCATTGGGGGCTAGGCCCATACTATAGGACATCTAATGAGTGGTGAGCACATGCATCATTTCTATCTCGGATTCTGACTTAGAGATATTTAATTATAATCGAGCACACGATAGCTTCACACCACTGGCTTTTCAACCAAGCATGAAGACCAATTGTGCATATCAATGATTCATCTCGCACTAGGTTGAATTGTCGTCGTGACACTGTTAATAGTAGTGTAAGACTAACCTATCTCATGATGGTCTAAACCTAGCTCACGTTCACTATTGGTGGTGGACAATCCAACACTTGGTGAATTCTACTTCATAGTGATAGGAAGAGTCGACATTGAAGGATCAAAAAGCAATGTCACTATGAACGCTTGGCTGCCACAAGCCAGTTATCCCTGTGGTGACTTTTCTGACACCTATAGCTTCAAATTTTGAAGGTCTAAAGGATCGTTAGGCCATTCTTTCACGGTTCATATTCGTACTAAAAATTATAATCAAACAAGCTTTTATCCTTCATTTCCACACAAGATTTCTATTCTTGTTGAGCTCATTTTAGGACACCTCTGTTATCTTTTAACGAATGTACCGCTCTAGCAAAACTCCCCACCTAACACTATCCTCTACGCGGATCAGCCTGCTAGGCGAGCCTTGGGTCCAAATAGTGTGGCCATGCCTCGCCTCCGACTCACGGAGTAAGTAAAATAACGTTAAAAGTTGTTGTATTTCACTTTTTCCTAAGGGCTCCCACTTATCCAACACCTCTCAAGTCATTTCACAAAGTCAAACCAAAGTCAAGCTTAATAGGGTCTTCTTTCCCTATGGATTCTGCCAAACCCGTTTCCTTGGCTGGGGTTTTGCTGAATAGTAGACAGGTACTGTGGAAATCTCATTAATCCATTCATCCGTGTCACTAATTAAATGATGGGGAATTTAGCTACCTTAAGAGAGTCATAGTTACTCCTGTCGTTTACCTGTGCTTGGTTGAATTTCTTCACTATGACATTTAGAGCACTGGGAAGAAATCACGTTACGTTAGCGTCCTTAGGGACTATCGCGATGCTTTGTTATAATTTAACCGTTTGTTTCTCCTTGTCTGTATCAGTTTTGAGTCGGCAGTTTGATGGCCAAGGAAGGCCCCCAAGGGAGCAGCTCCAAGTCCATCCCCGGCCGACACACGGTGACCCGATCTCACTGTCAAAATGCTAGAGCAGTCCACCGATAGTCAACTGGTTTGGGACTTGGACGCCCAGGCCGAGCCCTCAGAGCCAACGCTTTTCTAAAAGTTATGGATCCATTTTGCCAACTTCCCTTGCTTACATTGATCCATCGACCAGAGGATGTCCACCTTGGAGACCTGATGTGGTTATGAGTATGACCGGGCATGGTCAGCACTCGATCCTCATGAATTTCAAGAGCCGCTGGGGGCGCACGGAACACCATGTGATGTGCGGTCATCTTCCAGCCGCTGGACCTTACCTCCGATTGAGTTGCTTCAAGGGTGAGCAGGCTATTAAACAAAAAATATTACTCTTCCCGAGGCACCCACTGATGTCTTTGACTCCCTAACGTTGATGTCAATTATTTTGTCCCGGTTCAAAAATTGTAACCCGATTCCCTTTTGAAGCTTGCATTGGCGCATTGTTAGATAGGCTTCCCCCGTCTCTTAGAATTGACTAACCCATGTGCAAGTGTAAGTTGTAGATCAGGTCGAGGTAAGTGCACTCATACTTTTCTTTTTCTTTTTCATGTACTTTTATTCTATTTCCCTCGGGTATCCTCATTCTGTTACCCAAATAAATTTATGTATTGTGTTGCCCATAATCTAAATATGATGATACATCAAAATCATGCCCAAATATAATGTTTTGAGTAGTGTGTTGCGATCCGAAAACCCTTGGTTCTGTGCGGGTACTTTTTACCCTTGCTTGAGCCATTTCACCCACAAACTTTTGGGGCTTTTGATTTATTTGGGACTAGAATATCATTATGCATGACTTGGGTAAGTTAATATATCGATTGGATATCCGATTGAGTGATTTTAGGTAAAACTTTGTTTGTTGTGACCCGAAGTTGCATCCGGACCATGTTTGATCAATTATATTTGGTTTGATACATAAATTGGCATTAGACAATTTTTACCCATGTCATGGGCAAGTAATTGTGTAAATTTTATGCCCAAATTTGTAGTTTAGATCCGGTTTCGCACAAAGGATCCTAAACCCACGACCCAGAGGAATTAACCAATTAAATTGGGACTTATGGATAAATTGGTTCTAGAATATAATTACCCATGCCTTGAATCTAATGAGGTACCCATTGGAAATCTAAAATTTTGAGAATTAACCAATATGGGAAGTCCGCACACTGTTTACAATCACTGTTCACCGGTATTGATCACCCAGAACTTCGGGCAATATTTTGTATAATTTCCTATGTTTAATTGTTGACCAAATGATATGTATGTTTATATAAGTCTGATCAAATATTCTGGAAGCTTCAATATGTGCGTTTGGAAAGAAATCGGAGTTCGTCCGAAAGCTATCAAAGTCAATTCGTTTTTCAACGATATAAGTGATGGATGTGGCCGACGATGCTCCGTTCTGTTTCATTTTTGTTATCCTACTTTGAAAAGCTAGCTGTTTTCACAGGAGCTTCCTAGTGGTAACGCGGAGCAGGGTGAATAGCCGTGTCATCGGCTGTCATCCCTGAGCCTCCCATTTTTTTAGATCATTGCTCAGTTTGGGAGGAGGGACGTATCGGAGTGACGTAGGGCTGAATCTTAGTGGGTCGTGGAAGAAAGCCACTCTGCCATGTATAATACCCTGTCGCGTATTTAAGTCATCTGCAGAGGATTCAACCCATCACTCGATGGAAATTATACTTCTAGGGGGCCCATGTGGTGTATCTATCACAGGGGCTTGGTCAACGACATGTGCCCTTGGGGGCTAGGCCCCTTCTACGAGTTAACAAATGAGCGGTGAGAGCATGTGTCACTTCTGGCCTGGATTCTTGCTTAGAGGCATTTAGTCATAATCTTGTGTACGATAGCTTCGCACCACTTGCTTTTCAACCAAGCGTGAAGACCAATTGAGTGAATCAATGGTTCCTCTCATAATAAGTTGAATTACCATCGCTACGCTGTCATCAGTAGGGTAAAACTAACCTGTCTCATGACAGTCTAAACCCAGCTCACATTCCCCGTTGGTGGGTGAACAATCCAACACGTGGTGAATTTTTCTTCACAATGATAGGAAGAGCCAACATCGAAATATCAAAAAGCAACGCTGCTATGAACGCTTGGCTACCACAAGCAAGTTATCCATGTGGTAACTTTTCTGACACCTCTAGCTTCAAATTCTGAAGGTCTAATGGATAGTTAGGCCATGCTTTCACGATTCGTATTCTTACCAAAAATTAGAATCAAATGAGCTTTTACTCTTCTTTTCCAGATGAGATTTCTATTCTCATTGAGCTTATCTTAGGACACCTGCGTTATCTTTTAACAGATGTGCTTCCCTACCTAATCTCCCCACATGATAATGTCCACTGCTCGGATTGGCCCACTGGGTGAGCCTGGGGTAAAAGACGCACGGCCATACCGTGCCTCTGATTCACGGAGTAAGTAAAAAATATTTAAAATAGTGGTATTTTACTTTTGCCCGAGGTCTCCCACTTATCATACACCTCTTAAGTCATTTCACAAAGTCGGACTGGAGTCAAGCTCAACAACATCTTCTTTCCCCACTGATTCTGCTAAGCCCATTCCCTTGGCTATGGTTTCGCTTGATAGTAGATAGGGATAGGGGGAATCTCCTTAATCCATTCATATGTGTCACTAATTAGATGAGGAGGCATTTGGCTACCTAAAGAGAGTCATAGTTACTCCCACCATTTACCCGCACATGGTTGAGTTTCTTCACTTTGACATTCAAAGCACTGGGTGGAAATCACATTGTCTTAGCATCCTCAAGTACCATTGCAATGCTTTATTTTAAATAAATAATTGGATTCCCCTTGTTCGTACCAGTTCTGAGCCAGTTATTCGATGCCTGGGGAAGTCACCCTAGGGAACCGTTCCCAGTCCGCCCCATGGCCGACACACAGCCACCTGCTCTTGCTGCAGAGGTAGCTCAAGCAATCCAACGACAGCCGACGAGTTCAGGACATGGACCCCCGTGCCCAGCCCTCAGAGTCAATCCCTTTCCCAAAGTTATGGATTCATTTTGCTGACTTCACTTGCCTACATTGTTCAAACGGCAAGAGGTTGTTCACCTTGGAGATTTGATGCGGTTCTAAGTATGATTGGGCATGGTCGACACTCGGTCCTCCAAATTTTCAAGGGTTACCGGGGGGCACCGGACACCACGCGATGTGCAGTGCATTTCTACTAGCTAGACCCAACCTTCGGCTGAGTAGTTTCCATGGTGGATAGGCTGTTAAATAGAAAAGATAACTCTTCCCAAGGTCCCCACTGATGTCTCTAGTTTCCCTAATGTTACCTTCAACCACCGCATTCCAGTTCAGGAATTTTAACCTGATTCCCTTTCAAAGCTCAAGCTGGCGCACTGGTGGACGGGCTCCCCTATCTCTTAGGATCGACTAACCTCTGTGCAAGTGTCATTCACATGGAACCTTTCCCCTCTTTGGCCTTCAAAGTTCTCTTTTGAATATTTGCTGCTACCACAAAAATTTGCACTGACGGTTGCTATACCCTGGCTCATCCCTCGGGTTTTGCGGCAACCACTGTGCCCTCCTTCTCATCGAGGCCTGGCACTTGCACCAATGGGAAGGTGGGGTGTAGGTCTTATGGTTAAGAGACATCCATTTTCGGGGCTAGTTGATTCGGCAGGTGAGTTGTTACAAACTCCTTAGCGGATTTTTGCTTCCATGACCACCATCCTGCTGTCTTAATTTACCAACACTCTTTCTGGGACTAGGTTAGTGTGAAGTTGTGAGATCTCGATCCCAAAACATGATGATCATGGAATAATTATGCAGATGAAAATTATGTTTGGGTTTAAGTATAGTGAAAAGTTTGATAGCGAAGCAAAATGAGGTGAAATGGGCCAAAACAAGAGGTGTGCTCGATGGGTGCTCGAGCAATATGACCGCCCGAGGCAAGGTGGGAGTGACGTGGAGCTATGAGTTTGGCACTCGATGGGCGCTTGAGCGCCAACCCAGGCACCAATTTGCGAGAACCAGCACTCGATGACCACTCGACGGGTGCTCGAGCGCTAGTTATGAGGGCAGCACGTGACCTCTTTCCTTCAGCATTTTAAATGGGAAAGTGTGGAGAGAGAGGGGCATTTCACACAACAGCAGCCACAAAGAAAAAGAAGGAAGAGGGAAAAATCAACCAATCTGATCTGATCCGGGTAAACATAATGGTAGATCGAGCTTAGGCAAGTGTATTTCGGGCGTTATATACCGTTTTTATAGTGTTTTCATATCTCTGAAATTGTATTTATACTCTAAATCCATGTTTCTCCATATTCTGAAAAAATAAAGCCTATTTTTGAAAATTAATCGAACAAATTTCATATTTATCTGCATGTATAACAATATATGGCATCGATTTCTTAAAAAATCAAGTATTTGATATTCGATTTATGTCCGAAAGTTTCATGTAAAACCCTAGAACGTTAATGAGGAATTTTGGCATCTAAATTCCATAATCTGTGATATGTAAAGGCTTATTTGTAAAAAGGTACTTTTCATGTTATGATTTATAACTAAAAAATATATATATAACTGCACTGTTAAGTTTTTGTGGACTTCTGAAGTAAAACTGAAGGGATATCCATAAATTACTGACTGATTTTCTAAAGAATGATATATTATAAGCTTTCTGATAATATTAATTATGACCCAAGACTGATATACAGTCATGTGAGGTTCTTCAACTTGCCTTAGGACATTACGGTGGTTATTGGGGATAACTCTATCGATGGAGTTATACATGGTTCACCCTTCCTCATGGTGTTAACTAAGGAGGGCAATATACTGATCCTAGAGGCTAATATTCCTCCATCAGCTTTGAATTGTGTGCCGTAGAACACAATCGGTCCCTATACGTGATTGACACTGGCCATGGATTGTATGGAGTAAACACAATCTATCCCCGATTACTCGCCCCCTCAGCTAGTAGGGTACACTAGTTGGGTCCCTAGAATATCGAACTAGAATTTCTAAAGAAACACATAAGTTTTGGAACTATTTTATGAAACCGTTGCATGTTTAAATAGAATCATGCTTTACTCCTGTTTCCATGAATTACTTCTATTCTTCTGATCTGATATTAACGTGGTTTTCTACCCTAGCATGATTTATGATTTTCGAGACCTATTTATATGGAATTATGCTTTTTCTCATGAATTATGTATATGTTACCATTTTCCTGGCAATTCTATGATATTCTGCATCTATGTTCTGCTAATGTTTCCATAATCACTGCCTTAACAATTTCATGCTTTATATGCAACTGTATCTGCCTTACTGTATTATGTTCTATATGACAGTATTATATTATGTATGTTATAGTACCTTGCTGGGCTTCGGCTCACTGTTTTATTTTTTCCGCCTCTACATAAGGATATAGGGAAGATATTAGAGGATCACACAGTTTGAGATTAGCAATGAAGGTTCTATAGCCTTGGTGAAGCCTTGAAGATTATCTTGAAGTATTTTTAGAAATCTGATAGTTCTACATGTGCCATAATGTTTTGTAAAGAAAATTATGTATAAACGATTGTAGCATATTTTGTAAACTGTTAGAACTGTATTTATACTTTCGCAGATTATATCTTGGGCATAGTTTCTTGCGCTATATTTTTTATGGTTTTCTATAAGTCTTAGACAGCATCTCTCATATGAATTCTAATATGGTAGGTAGAATTGTTGATCTAAAGCCATGGATGGCATTTGAGATCCTGTGATTGCGTGTTGTAGGAAAATTATGGTATTTTAGATAGTTCTGTTCTTGTACTGGTCCTGCTTTTGTATCATGGTCATAATTTTGAGGTTTGGCTAATGAGTATGCTTTGCACAGCGTATTTATTATAGGATATATTTGTTATTTTTGTCAAATTTTAGATAGAATTCAGTCAAAATTTCTGCAGAAGTTAAACGATTTAAATTTATAAATTCTATTCTGTATGTGTCTGATAGAGGATCCTATAAGGATTAGGATCCATTCCGTCACAGCTGTCCAGCACCGTAACCTGGCTTCTGTTTATTCCCACATTACAAGTTCTGCTTACAAAAAATGGCCAACTTAGAGCTCTCAATCCTGTGTCACGGCTCAATGAAGCTATTATGCCATCCCACCTATTTAATATCTGAGAATAGGTCGAGCACGTTGTGCCCTCGATGCTTGTAATCATTGGCTTTACCCGATGGAACTTGCGTTTCAACTCCAGCTATCCTGAGAGAAACTTCAGAGGGAACTAGCTACCTAACAATTTGATTAGTCTTTCGCTCCTATATCCAAGTCAAATGAACAATTTGCACATCAGTGTTACTTCAAGCCTCCACATGAGTTTCCTCCGACTTCGCCCCACTTAGGCATAGTTCACCATCTTTTGGGTCACGACTGTTATGCTCTAACTAAAACCCTTCTCAGAAGATCAAGGTCGGTCAGCAGTGCAACCCCCAAGGGGATCCATCCAATCAGCTTCTTTGTACTATATGGGTTTACTCGCCCATTGACTCACATACATGTCAAACTCCTTAGTCTGTGTTTCAAGATGGGTTGAATGGCGGGCTCGCAAGTCGATGCCTTGAGTTGTACGTGCCAACCATGCCGTGACAGTGCACACTGCCTTCCATGATTGTTAGGATGATGCTCCTGAGCTCGTCTATGGATCACGTTTTAGCTGCCCCCTCAATCAACATCTGTCCATGCTTTGAGATGATCGGTGGGCAGGCGTGTGACTGTTCCACATTCAATTGGGGCACATCGCCGGCCCCCATCTACTACCCTCCTGACAATTTCAAGCAGGTTTTGAGGCGCATTAGCGGTCCCCATTCAAATCTCCAATAGTGCCTCATGGTGAGACAGTGTCTGTGCACAATGGGGCTCTAACACTCTCTGGCACCCCTTTCCAAGGGTCTTGGGCCTGGTCCATCGCGGAGGACGCTACTCCATACTACAATTCAGACGATAGAACCACCCAATTCGAAAGCTGGGCACTTCCCGGTTCACTCCCCGTTACTAGGGGAATCCTTGTATGTTTATTTTCCTCTACTTATTGATATGCTTAAACTCAGAGGGTAGCCCCGCTTGACCTAGGGTCACTGCGTTGGTGCCCTACGGACAACACAGCGGGGTCATGCGAGCTTCACGGGCAACATGCTGAGCGCGACATGATGCAACCTTTGCCTTCGCCTCGTTGAGCACCAAACATCATGGAGCAGTCTCCAAGCTCCAATTTTAAGCCTACTACACAACAACGCACGGGAGGCCACTCTTCACCCCAATCTAGCTTGCTGAGAGACAATGGCTTGGTTGGGTGCGACACTATACATGATGCCCAAGTAGACGTGCCCTCAGCCTAGAGGCTTCGGGTGCAACTTGCATTCAAAGATCTGACGGTTCATAGGATTCTGCTATTCACACCAAGTATCGCATTTTGCTATGTTCTTCATCCATGCAAGAGTTGAGATATCCGTTGTTGAGAGTCGTTCAGATATGACAGGTCACACTCTCACTCACCGGGCATTTGGCAACAAGGCAGCACATGTTATGTTACTGTTCTTTAGTGCTTTGTGCCGAGGTTTGTTCTCATGCCAAGCCTTACCCAGCATGCCCATTGCCGCTCCTGAAGCAGACTATAAGGCGCGAGCTTAGTCGACAATCAAGGGCGCCATGCCACATTAGGCACCGCACCCTTGATGATTTATTTCAACATGTCCACGGGTTGCTCAACTTAGCAATTTTTTTACAATGATCCTTCCACAAGTTTATCGATGAAAACTTTGTTACGAATTCTCCTTCCTCTATATGATAAGGTTTAGTGGACTTTCTTGTGACGTTGCCAATAGGAAACCACCCACATCACTAAATCCGAACTCTTCACCGGACCTTTCAATTGGTAGGAGCGATTGGCGGTGTTTACAAAGGGCATGGACATAGTCAATGAGAGGAGATGACTTATGCTCACTAGGAATTCCTCATTGAAGACTAACAATTTCAATGATCTATCCCCATCATGAAGAAATTTAAAAGATTACCTGGGCCTATCGGCCAAGGCTATAGACTCATTGAATACATTAGTGTAGTGTGCGTGCGGCCCAGAACATCTAAGGGCATCACAGACCTGTTATTCCCTTAAACGTCCATGGCCTTGAAGGCCATATTCACTCTAAGAAGCTAGCTGTGTGTTAGCAGGCTGAGGTCTTGTTTGTTAACGGAATTAACCAGACAAATCCCTAATCCAACTAAGAACGGCCATGCACCACCACCCATAGAATCAAGAAAGAGCTTTTAGTCTCTCAATCTTTACTATGTCTAGACCAAATAAGCTTTTGCATGTTGAGTTAAATTAAGTCGTAGGCTCCACTCCTTGTGGTTCCCTTCTATAAATTCCTTTAGGTTTCATCCTTGAGACCACACTCCCCCCGAAACCCAAAAACTTTTGTCTCTCATAAAGTGCCAGCGGCATCCTAAAAGTAACATCCATCGATCCCCTGGTCAGCATTGTTTATGGTTGAGACTTGGACGATTTCTAATCATCTTCGATCCCCCAACTTTCATTCTTGATTAATGAAAACATCCTTGCAAATGCTTTCGTAGTTGTTTGCCTTTCATAAATCAAAGTGATGTTATACAAATGCCCCTGACTGTCCATGTTAATCAGTACTCCGATCCCGAAGGCCAACACAATATGACCAGAATCTTATGATGTTATCCCATAATAATGCATCAAGAGTTTAGGCCTCCTTTGAGCACTCTAATTTTGTCAAAGTGACAGCACCGGAGGCATAACTCAGCAAATTAAGGCCACGAGCACATCGCCAGTAGAAGGGATGAGATGATTGGTGCTCGCTGGAGTTGAATCAGTTGCCCCATCCCATGGTCCAATTACGAGCTTTTTAACTACAACTTAAATATATGCTATTGAATCTGGAATTACTGCGGGTACTAGCTCCAGACTTGCCCTCCAATGGACCCTCGTTAAGGGATTTAGATTGTACTCATTTTAATTACCAAACTCAGTGAGCCCAATATTGTTATTTATTGTCACCATCCCCCATGTCTGGATTGGGTAATTTGTACGCCTGCTGCCTTCCTGGGATGTGGTAGCCATTTCTCAGGCTCCCTCTCCAGAATCGAATCCTAATTCTCCATCACCCATAACCATCATGGCAGGACACTATCCTACCATCGAAAGTTGATAGGGCAGAAACTTGAATGATGCATTACGAGTGTCAAAGTTCTGCAATCCATCGAGTTATCATGAATTGTTAGAGCAACGGGATAAGCTCGCATTACCTTTCATCTAATAAATGCATCACTTCTAGAAGTCGACGTTTGCTACACGTGTTAGCTCTAGAATTACTACGGTTATCTGAGTAGCAGCTACCATAAAACAAACTATAACTGATTTAATGAGCCATTCGTAGTTTCACCGTTTGAATTAGTTCATACTTACACATCATGCATGGTTTAATCTTTAAGACAAGCATATGACTATGTACAGGATCAACCAGGTGACATTATTTCTTCGATATCAAAAATCATGAACCTTGCCGACCAATTTGAACACCGGTCAAGAGGTCAATGAGTGTTTGACTGTTGTTTGTGTCTATAGCGATTGAGCTGACGAGACTTCTCACACATAAATTGTATCTCAATCTTTTGCATCTGAGAGAACACGCTAAAGCCCATCACCTGCCTCAGTTTCATAGAAAATCTGACATGGGGGGACAATGTGCTTTACGAATCATCTACCTGACATCCCCATGTGTCCCCGAGTAGAAGGCAACTTCCCAATAAGATAAATTCCTTCAAATGGGTATGTGAGACAGGAAATCGTGCATCAACCAAGGCACAAAGCGCTTGGCATTTCGATGAAGAAGCACATGTGCAAACGGTTCAATGCGTAGACGATGAGCCAAATAACCACACAAGCCCAGCACTATTCACACACCATCACATATACTCATTCGAGCCCTGGCAGACGATTCCCAAGCAAATTATAACATTGACAAAATCAGATTCCCAAGTTCCCATATGAGCACCGCTAGACGTGACAACCCAAGACGGGACAACCCGAGCATACAATCAATACGCACTGAATGCATAGAACCCATGCTGTGAAATCATTGTGTGGCAAAGCATGTATGAATAAACAGCACACGCAGCACCATGCATCTCATGCCAACTTGCACCTACAGCGAAACTGTGATAGAACGGATTATTTTTTTGTCCTCAAAAATTGCCGTCATTACAGAAAATAGAAACCAAAACCTGATTAACAACCTAAAGTTCTAAGGGAAAATGGACAGAGATTCTCCTAAAATTGGGCTACATTGAAATACAATGCCTACTTAAAACCTACAAAAATATAGAATAACATCATAATATCCATCAACATGTACTCTCATCGTAGACACAGGATCACAGACGCCATATAATTTCCTACGGCTTACATTTCACATTTTATATCCATAATACTAACAGTTCGGAATAGAGATGCCTTCTAGGACCTATACAGAATCTAGAAAACATATAACAAAAGCTGAATGATGTGCCTATAGAAGCATAATTCTCTGTTTCATCACATGCATCACATACATTTCATATACAGAATCTATATACAAAAGATCCATACACAAAATCAGGTATTTATAATTTAACTGTTTCTTTCCAAGATTCTCCAAAGTACTTCAAGTCTTCTAAAAGACTTCAGGCTAAGTTTTAACTTACTCTTTCTCATTTGGTACTAACTCGACTGTCTCATCTGGGAGAAAAATAGTAAAATAATAAGCCGAAATCCAATAAAGTACATACAAGCATGCCATAAATCTTTCATGCCAAACGTAGTGCAGTGAAATGGATACACTTGCATATAAAGTTTAAATGCAATAAAACAGTGATTATGAAAATAATAGGAGGGGATGATGCAGAAAATCAAAGAAATGCCATGGAACAGAAACATATACATAAATCATGAGAAAAGCATAGTTCGATAATAATCAGGCTTCAAAAATCATAAATCGGTAACTATAAATCATAAGATAGAAATCGATACAAAATCTATAAATTATAAAAAATCTCCTTTTCTATCAGTAAAGGGCCTAACTAGTAGACCCAACTAGCAAATGGGGTAAATAATCGATGATAGACTGTATTCACTCCACACAATCCAAAGCCAGTAAAAGTTGTCCCTTCTTATGGGACACCCCTTCTCGTAGGGTTCAATATAGTAACGCCGGCCAGTAACTACTCTCTAGGTTAACACCGTGAGAAATAGCTTACCACATATAACTCTATAGACAAAGTTATCCTCGATTACCACCATAACTTTCTAAGGCATATTGGAGAACCTAACCTGACTATATATCAGTCTCGGATCCTAATTAACAAGATCAGAAACATTTTCTTCCTATTTCTTAACTGAAAACTCATTATTAAACTTCAGAAGCGAGTAAAAATTTCACAGTAACTCTTCAGTATACTTCAAGAATTCACAGTAATTTATCAATATAATTATGTCTAACTTTTTTAGATATAAATCACATCATAGACAATATCTCGTTACAAATTAACTTTTACATATCAGAAATTTCGGATTAAAATCATTAAATACCTTTATTTTCGTGCTTAGAGTTTTGCCAAATAGTCGAGATGATAAAAGAACACCAAATGCATGTATTTACATGAAATTAGAGTTATATATAGTAGTGCATGTCAATAAACATGAAATCTATCTGATTAATTAGGAGAAATATATTTTATTTAAACTGAATATGGAAAAACATGCTTTTAGGGCATAAATATAATTTTAGAGAAACAGAAAAGTAGTAAAAATAGTAAATAATGTCCGAAGTATACTTGCCTGAGCTCGGTTTATAGTTACCCTTACTCTAATCGAAAATGGACGGAAGATTTTTCCTCTTGTCTTCTCTTCCCTCTCCTTCCTCTTCTCTTCTCCTCTTGTTCTGTCATTGATTCTACTGAAATGAAGGCCCCAAACACCAAGTATCCCCTTAAAACATGAAGGGAAAAAAGGTCACGTGTGGGTCACATGACTGGTGCTCGAACACGAGTCGAGCGGTCATCAAGCGCAACTTTAGCATTTTTACGCCTGGGTTAGAACTCGAGCGCTAGTCGAGCACCACCCTCGTAGCTGTTCTCACTCCAGTCCTGCCTCAGGCGTGCCCTCGAGCGGTGCATTTGCATTTTTTCACTCAGAGTGCGCTCGAGCGGTAGTCGAGCGCCCTGCGCTCCTTAGTTTACATTTTGCTTAAGTACCAAATTTTCTACTATACTTAAGCCTTAATATGATTTTTGTTCACATATTTATTCCATAATTATCATGTTCCGGGATCAGGATCTCACCAAAACACCAAAAGATGGTACAACTTGAGCATATGGCCGACACGCAATGAATGCGTGGAAACTCGTGCTGCGATATCATGGCGTACAAAACACATATGAAAAACACGGTACACGTAGCACCATGCATGGCATGCTGACTTGAACCTACAGCAAAACACTGATAGGTGGGACAACCCTAGACTAACACGAACAGAATGCATGGAATCCCAAGATGTGAAATCATGGCGTGGCAAACCATGTATGAACAACACGGCACCGTGCAAGGCATGCCAACGTGTTAATGTAGCAAGACACTGATAGTCTCGACAACCCGAGCACATAATGAATATGAACCGAATGAAAACCCAGGTAAAAAAATCATAGCGTGGCAAAACATATAGGAATGACACGGGACACGTGGATGATGCATGGCATGGCGACACACACCCTCAGTGAAGAAAATATAGATGGCACAAACCGAGCATACGAGCGGTATACACCGAGCGCATGGAAACCCAGGCCATGAAATCTCGACATTACAGAACACGTATGAGCAACACGAAACACACAGCACCATGCACGGCGTGCTAATGCAAGTCCCACACTAGGAAGGTTGAGGCAAAACCTCCAGCTTATAAGTTTTGGGGGCTCTCCTCCCATAGGACGTCCTTTTGGGGTGGGCTCTCTCCATGGACTTGTGCTCGCATTAATGGTGCTTTCATTGAGACTGGCCCTGACCCGGGGACGGCTACTTGCGGAGGGGTTAACCTACTGTCAGTGTGCTGGGGCAAAGTGAAGCATCGTAGAGTAAAAGCCACTGAGGGAAGTGCCATAGAGTGCAACCGCCGAGGTCTACGACTGTTGAGGAGGGGAGGAATGATGTGATTCCCGCATTAGGAAGGTTGAGGTAAAACTTCCAGGTTATAAGTTTAGGGGGTTCTCACCCCCATATGACATCCTTTTGGGGTGGACTCTCCCCTTGGACTTGTGCTCGCATCACTTGCATTGGTGACATGCATTGGTGGTAGCATCGACCTACCCCAATAGCGATGCAGCTCCCCCATATAAAGGCTTCTGGGCCTTTTTGGCCATGGCAGGAGTAAACATTGAACTCCCCAACTTTCATAATGGGATTTTTTGTTGTTATCTTTAACATTTTCAAGTAATTTTTTTGTTAGAAAGATGAAAATTAGGAGTAGCTTAAAATAAAGTCTCGGGTTTTTTTGACAACGGGGGGATATTATAATAATTTCTTAAACGTTGAGTAACTTTGAAAATTAATAACTCCGTCGAGACTTGTCTGAATGACGAGCTTTTTTAAAAAAAAATTAGCATAAATTGTGGAAAAAATTCAGATGTATTGGCATCATGATTTGAGTTCAGAAAAGGGTTGTAAGTCTAATTATTGAGGAAAATAATGTACAAAAATCAATATTTACTAAGAAAAGTGGTGTTTTCCTATTCAAAGCATGCACTAAGAGCTGAGGGGAAGATTATCGGGATGACACCAACAAACAAATAGGAAAAGTAGTAGCGGAAGATGTCTACCCCAAGACCACATGCGTGGGGAGACATATCATGATGAGGCCATACAATACCCCATAAATCCAAGCTGTGCCGATGGGGGGAAAACTCTATGGACAATCAAGCTTCATCGAAGACTTGCCATGTTGTTGGGAACGGCGTGCTGAGATGATCGACACGGCAAGGCATTGCAAAGCCTCCATGTCATCTCGACAAAGGCCGCTGTAGGGGCTCCTTGAGCATGACATGGGCGGTGCTGGGGAACAACCCTAGCATGACTCGGTCACTGTCGGACGTGACAAGGGAGTTGCTGGGCATTGCTGGTGTACGCAAGGAGAGATAAGGGCAGTGCTAGGGTGAGCTGGGGAGCGACCCAAGCATTTCTGGTGTGCACAAGGAGTGATAAGGGCAGTGCTAGGGCGAGCTGGGGAGAGACCGAGGCATTGTTGGGCACGACACGGGCATCATTGAGACCCACTGGGTATGACATGGGAGGTGCTGGTGCACACTAGGGAGCTGCTGGGAGTGACACTGGTGGTGCTAGGAAGCGACCGGGGCACTATTCAGTGCTATTCGGATGCGCTAGGCGTGACATGGTAGGTGCTGGGAACGACATTGGTTGTAATAGATGGAGATTTTTTTTACCAACAATCCAATAAAATTTTAATTTATAATGCAAATGTATGTCAAATACTAATCTTCTACATCCTTATACAATAACCATAAATACACATGATGGCCAGAGCCAGCATAATGCAACGGGTGGCCTTGACGTCATAACTCTAGTACGATGTGGGTTCAGAGAAGATGACATATAGGAAACCCATTGTGGAAACTAAATACATTTCCAATCTTATCATCACATAAATATCCATAAAAATTAAGATAGTTTATACAAATTTATCATCCATACCTAATTATATAGCTAAGTCCATAAAGCTCTTCGATTGATGTGCCTACACCCTACTCAAACTCATCTGGAATGAAGATGGAGCAAGGGTGAGCTAATAGCTCAGCAAGGTACCATAGAAATAATGCATGTGAATTATCATGTAAAACACAATAATAAATATAAATAAAGACACACAGAAGGAATTAGGACTGAACATGTAAATGAATGATGCGAGAACATGAGACAATGGTCAAATTTTGTTTTGTTTATTTTATCTTTCTTTCAGATATTATTTTCTTTCTCTTCTCTTATCTTATCTTGAGTCAAAAAAAACATACTTAAAATGTCAAATATGTATATAGATGGCAAAAGCATAAAATTACGCATAAATGTGAGCTCGTGAACAAATCTTATCTGGCTTGCTTTATCTTTTCCTTATTCTTCTTCTGGATTCATGGAAAAGCTTAAAATTTCTTTGCTTTTAGAATAAATTTTCTTATTATCTTAAGGGACAGAGGTTGGTAGACCCTACCAGGGGAGAGAGCAAATAATCAAGGATAAATTGTGATACTACACACAATCAAAGGATTTAGTTCTTCATTCTTTTATCATCATGTATCATCTCATATTTTCTCCTTATTTACATCTTGAGAACAAAGATGTCCTCCTTATTTACATCCCGGGACAAGGATGATATTAGATTCTTGGTTCTTTCTTTCTCATGCATACATAATTTTATAATTCTTTGTTCTTGTCCTCTATAGAAATGCCACGAGAAAGGTGGACCACGTATCACTCCATCGATGGAGTTATCCTCGATTACCACTGTAACTTCCTAAGGCTTGTTAACAATATCATCCGCTTCATTAAATGGCTAGGATATGGGGCTAGGGTATCCTTGAGTCTCCACTACAATATTCATGATAGGCCAAAGAATATTATCTGCTGAACAATACTTGGTCCAATTTCTTACTATTTTTAATTTAACTTGGGGAATCTTGATTCGTTGTTCATGACTCTTAAACTTGATTCTCATTCATTAGTGATCGCTTCAATATTTCTTATCTCAACCTTTTAGATAATCTTGACATAGCTTAATTTTCACAATAATTCAATAGACTTAATATTTTCCATAATTGTTTACAGTATAACTTTTTAACCGAATATCAGAAAAGATTATTCATTGAGTTAACAATATTTAACTTTACATAGGAAATCTTAATTCTTGCTTCTCCATCCTAATTATTTATTCCCAAATATCACTTTTCTTCGCATAATTAAGTTCCTCGGACAATCTTGGAGTCCTTAACAATGTTTAACCATATAACTTTTGACAATAATACAAATATTGCATCCATTAACTTAAACACCACACAATATAATATTTCCATGTCATAATTCATTTTTCTTTGTATTTATTTCTCCTAATTTTCATTCTAGGGTTTGGTGAATAGTGCACTGACACATTCCGGACGTGAAATGTGAGCTATACGATTCAGTTGAACCAATAATTCATAACATGAAATTTATTCATAATATTATGAGAGAATTGAAAAACATGCGATATTTTGTACAAATCTTAAAACAGTAGTAACGAAGAACAAGGGTTACGGTACACTTGCTTGAGCATAATTTATTGATTTTCTTATTCTGAAGGTTGCTTAGATCTCCTTCCTTCTTTCTTTCCTCTGCTCTCTGCCAATGTCGCTGCTATGCTTTTCCCTCCTTGCTCATATTTATAAGCACAACGACCGCCTTTTTAGAAGCTTCTAGATTATTCTCGATCTTTTAGGTATCTCGAAGGTTCTAGAAATTCTAGCAATTTTCACCCGTGTCGGTCGAATAGTGTTTCTGTCATTTTTACTCATTCTGGTATTTTACTCACCCTGATGTTGTATCTTTTAAGTATTCCTATATTTCATATCGTCCCCTTCTTCCATCATCCTAGTCATTCGTTCATACCGGTAAGTTGGTTACAAGGCATACTCGTTATTTTGCTCCATTTTTTCAATTTTGCTTCAATCTTGCATAATACACTAAACCGGCATCTTTCACTATTCTGGCATTTTTCTCATTCTGGGTAATTTGCGCATTCATCTGCACCATTCTGGTCAATTGCACCTAACCCGGCAAGACACACCATTTCGGCCAAATGCATCATTCCACCCTCAATGCATTATTCTGATTATTTTGCCATTCTGGACAAATTGTGCATACCATGCAAATTGTCCATTCCAATTATTTTGCCATTCTTGAAAATTTGCACATACTGGGCATTATATCCTCAAAATTCATACTGGTAATTTCTCTTACAGGCATACTCGTCATCTAAGCATGCCAGTAATTCTTATCAAAACCCATACCTATCAAATGACCTTTCCCAGATTTTTGACCCTTCTGTCATTTTACTGCATCCCATCATTTTACTGCATTCCATCATTTTACTATATTCCAGTAAAATACACAATTCAGACCAAAAATGCGTTACTCCACCTACTATACCATCCCGATCATTTTGCACCATACCGGCAAGTTGCATCATTGCATCAAACTAGTAAAATGCACCCTTCCAACATTTTTCATCAATCTAGGTGTTTTGGCCAATCGGTTACTTTGCCCAATTTATGCTGGTTATTTTCCTTGAAATCCATACCGGTATTTCATCCTAAATAGGCAAATTATATTATACTTGTATTTTCAACCGATTCTTTTCCTCATAGACCATACCAGTAATTTTCCTCAAACCATACCGGTAATTTTACCTTAAGAACATACCGGCCAAGCATAACAGTCGTTCCTTTCACAAGCATACCGATTGCTTCTCCTTGTAAGCATACCAGTTTTTTTCCATCTTAGCCAGTCAACGCATTTACCGGGCATTCCATACCTATCATTTTTCCATTCTTGTGCCAATCGGCTATTTCTGCTTCAAGTCATACCTAATTATTCCTCTCCTCAAAATTCATACCAGTATTGTATTCAATCCATACCGGTAATTTCATACCGTTTCGGCATTCTTTGTAAATCGGCCAGCATACTCATTCCGCCCATTGAACCATTCCGTCTGAAATACTCATTCTGCCTAGATTATTCATTTCGGTCATTTCCCTGCACAAGCATACCGGTTGCTTAATCATACCAGTCAAAATTCATATTGGTCGTTTCGCCTTAATTCGAAAAAATACACCAATCCATCTAAATGCTCCATTACGGCATTTTGCATCATACCGGGCAAAATGTGCATTCTGACCAAATGCATCATATGAGAATTTTGCACTAAACTAGTAGAATCCTCATAAGCCGGTCAACGCATGTTGACCGGTCACTTTTACCTTCAACCTTTCTACACTTCAGCCGATCAACCTGTCGACCAGTCTTTTACCTTCTGCCGGTCAACAATTTTTGGCTGGTCAACATTATAATTCAACCGATAAACGTGTTGACCGGGCATTTTTGGCAACTAGGCATTTTGCATCAAAACACGTTCCGGCTATTTTCCATTATAAGCATACCGGGCAGATTGTCCAATCAACCGGCATACGTGTTGACCAGTCTCTTTTGCATATCAGCTGGTCAATGCTCATTCACTGTATTTTTCTTCTTTTCCTGCCAGTCAACTATCCGGCCAACTTATAAATCCTTTGTTAAATAATTCTTGTCCGGCCATAATGTTATTTAAGCCAGTCGATTATATACCAGTCAACATTTGCTAATTTTTGGTCAACAATTAGTTCAACCGATCCACTTATTAATTCTGTCGGTCAACTTTTTCTTATCCAGCCATTTCCATTTTTGGCCATATTATCAACATATTATCTTTCTAGCCATTGTCTTATCCCCTCCTATTTCCCTTGCAACTTAATTTTTTAATTTATTACCCTAATTACTAAAATTACAATATTCAAAAATTTGGGATATTACAATTCTCCCCCACCCATATTAATTTCATCCTCAAAATTTTGATAAACCTTAATATCCAATAATTCAGGATATTCCTCTTGAATCACTCTGATCCTCAATACTCGATTCATTTTAAATTGGGACTTCATCAAAAGGCTGGGTTCTTATTCATCAACTCATTATGGAAGTGAGAAACACTCTCATAATTTATTAAACTCAGAGACTAAAAGTTCTACCTATCATGTCTTCAACTTGCTACAAATTCTCAAATTATTAAGCCTCAATGGTCATTCATCTTGGACTTCAAATTAGATCCTGAGATCTTATGGGTTCACAAGGTCCCGTTGCGCAACCCTGAAAAACTATTTGCGGTTACCTTAGACTGTAACTCTTTCTTAATGATTTATATCAGATACCTAGGTTACATAATCATATGACTGAAGAAGATCCCCAAGGAAAATTTATAATCTTGCAACTAAAACAATCATCCCAAAATTTCAGTACCATCCTCAAGTTATCTCAAAACTTCAAACATTTAGCAATTTGTCATCTTATTATCAGGCCAATGTATCAGATCGTCCAATTTTTATAATAATCTAACTAACACCCGAGGACTTTACTATTCAATCTATCATGACCAGAATCTTAAGAGTTTCTCCCTTTATAATTTCATAACTGCACTACTCAGATATTGGAACTTGTTCTCATTTTACCTCTGCTAAGAATATCTCAATCCTAAGGACACTCAATATCAAATCATTAATTTCTTTGCAACCTAGTTTTCAAAACTCCTCAATTAATCTCATCGATTCCATTTGACTTCTCAAGGACAATGCCAATTTTGGCACAACTTCAACAGCAACTTTATTTGCCAGTCAGAAGATGCGACAGGCTAACCTCCTCTTTTAAACAACTTCGTCTATTTTTCCTTATAGTCAAGAAATCCTTGACAGTCACATAATCACTTCTAGGTTTTGCCTAAGTTTCCATCTACACTTAGTACATATCATAGCAAAATTCTATTGCCTCTATACTACTCTTCCTCAAAATTCCCAATTGCAAGTCAAAATATTCTTACACAAAAGTCAAGATATTATTACCCAAATTCATCTTTAGAGTTGTGGCATCTTGCCGACCAAATCATCTTAAGATCCCATCAAAGTATGGTACTTCCAATTAGATTGGTTAATTATTTACAGACCCAATCTGGACACTAAAATACATAATTCCATGATTTATCCATCAAGGGTTGAAATCATCAGAGTTTGTTCAATAAATTTGCACATAATATTAAGGTCACAACTTATTTCCTTGTCTAACTTCATCTTCTAGCCATCCCAAAATGTTTTATGAAGAAGGGGCACTTCTAAAAAATGCTTTCAAGAGCATCCAAGAGAAGGAGTGCAATATTGGAAGGCCCACCATGTACTTGCCTTACTCACAATTATGGGTAACAAACTAAACCTTATCTAAATACTTCATCTATTACTTCAAGCCCCAATCTTCAGTATTGACCCAATGATGCGATTTGGGTTATTGTTGACCGGTTGCAAAATCTTCTCATTTTATAGCTATTCGGACTACGTACTTCGGTGATCGTCTGGCACAATTATACATCAACGATATCGTGAGGTTGCATGGCGTGCCAGCAATCATTATTTCCAATCGTGACCCACGGTTCGTCTCTAAATTTTGGGAGAGCTTGCATCGGGAGTTAGGGATGAACCTAAAGTTTAGTACGGCGTATCATCCTCAGACGGATGGCAAGTCTGAGCAGACAATCTAGATACTAGAGGATATGCTTTGGGCTTCAGTATTGGAGTTACGTGGGAATTGGGATGATTTTCTAGCGCTGGCCGAGTTCGCTTATAACAATAGTTTCCAAGTGAGCATCGAAATGGCTCCCTTTGAGGAACTTTATGGTAGGAAGTGTCGATCTCCCATTCATTGGGAGGAGACCGGGGATAGGCGGTTGTTCAGCCCGGATGTTACTCGGGATACATCAAAAAAGATTGTGGTGGTTATAGAAAAGTTGAAAGTCACCCAGAGCCGACAGAAAAGTTATGCTGATCAAAGGTGATTCAAGCTCAGATTCGAGGTTGGAGATCTCGTCTTCCTTAAGGTCTCGTTGTGGAAGAGGATTTATAGATTTAGCATTAAAGGGAAGCTGAAGGCATGTTTCATTGGACCGTTTGAGATTCTTGAGTGAGTTGGCGAGGTGGCATACCGCCTAGCTTTGCCACTAAGTTTGGCCGAGGTGCACAACGTCTTCCATGTTTCCATGTTAAGGAAGTACGTATATGATCCATCTCATGTGATTGATTATGGTCCTTTGGCTATCAAT
>JAOVVI020001152.1:0-25849 GCA_028571085.2 Nepenthes alata | reverse complement strand
AAGGCGTCAATATTTTTCTTACTTTTTTTATTATTTTTTATATAATAATTTTTTGATTTTATTTTAACTATTACTTTAGCATTAATTTTTCAGCATATAAAGAAATCTTCAAAAAACTTGCCATATTTTAGTGACACCTCGCACATGCATACGCGACATAAAAACCTCGGCATAACCTTTTCCGTCAGTCTTAGAATTGTTCAACATCAAGAGTATATAATTTATAATTTATCAATGCTATGGAGCGGCCAAATTTTAACTTTCATTTACGTTTTTTTACAACCTACGTATATTAACATTTAATTTAAGATATTAAACGTTAAGATATTGACAAGCTGTTTTGATATATTAACACGAATCAACTCTTAGAATAAAAAATAAGTAGATAATTTTTTTTAAAAGGGAAAAGGTTTGAGAAGATAAAATAGAATACTCCCTCGTTCATGGTTTAAGCTAATCATGGGCATTTGTTTAAAAGGACGCCGTTCGGCTTTTGAGATTACCGGTTACGCCGCGGGCCTTGTTTTAAGCTGAAACATCTGTGTGATAAACTGCTCCGACATGTGGTATTCAAGCGAACTGGGTCTCATTGTTATTGGACTCGGTCGCGGTCCTTCGGCTTTGATCCTCCGAGATTTCTAGCTCTCTATTTCTTAGCCTCCCGTTCCCATTCGGCTGCTTCTAGTAAGCCTTGAGAGGAAACGGATTCCTGGCTCCCTTCCGTGGCTAGGCTTGTTAAAAACAATTGTTGACCTGATAATTCGAATAGAAATCGAGAAAAATCAAATAGAGAACCAGAACGACCAACCTCGCCACACCTTTATGGAAATCACCCAGAGGCCTACACAACCTTTCGACAAGTGCCCGCAAACAGACAATTCACATCGGCGAGGCCGATTCCCCAATAATTAGCTCTCCTGCTGCGTATTTTGAGGCCATCCACATCCTGTTCACAGACAGCTAAGCTTGTGAAACAAAATGAAACCTTCTCGATTGGAACAGAGAAATCCGACTAAATTTGAGGTCTAGAGCATCGGCACGTCGACGATGGATGCTCTTGAATGTGAAGATAGAGTACTCGTCCTCATCATAATTCAGCAAACACAGAATTTGCATCCGAGCAGTTGAAATGTTCAAGAGGTATTAGTCTGGAGTATTTCAACAAGAACATGATGCAATAAGTGATATACACCTTCGGAGAAACATTAGATAAGCAAGTCCATCAAGGTTCTTAAACTCGGTGCTAAACAGCGTGCTTTACATGTGCACCCATTCTGCCACCTTGCGCTGGCTTGAATATATCTGCACTATGCCCCCCAACCATTTTTAGCAGTGAAACTGAAAAAAAAATTACAGTTTAATTTTCCTTTTTTTTCTTTTTGTCTCGGTTTGGGTTGCTTTCTCCACTTCTGCTACTAGACTTTGTCAATCGGCTTTCCCATGATCATATCAACCATTCTAAACCTTATCATCATGGAACCACCATCTTGTTTCCTTTGGAGATTGGCCACTTTTACAGTTCAGCACATAACGATCATTATCTGCAGGCCGTTGCTGCACAAAACCATGAGATCCTTGGATGAAGCTGGCTTGCTCGTGTTAATTTAGAAAGCAATTAGAGAAGATATAACAAGAACCAAATATATGGAAAATGAAAATTTGTTAACAGACCTTGGCAGGGGAGCTTGATAACATGGACAGGATGCTGATACAGATAGAACTAACATTCATGGCTGGGGACCATGAATCGTACAATATATCTGCAAGCACAGAAACCATAAGGGGAAAAATTGCATAACACTAAACCTTAAAAGATATGCCTCAGTCAGTAAGACGTTTAAATGCAAATCCCAGTGTCACACCACCGATGCTTGCTGTCAACATTTCCTCAACTATTCTACCCTTTCACCTAATTTGAAGTCACTTCTGTACGCCTGAGGCAGATACTTGTAATGAAGACTACAAAATTTATAGATGCAAGAGGAAGGAGCATTGTAACCCAAAAAAAAAAAAAGAAAAAGAGGAGCATTTTCGTTCTTCTATCCTCTATCCTCTCAGACTAGGCGCTCGAACTTATCCCAACAGTGACGCAAATACCATCATTCAAACACACACGGACTCTGAATCATCAGCATGGCATACAAAACCTCCCCACCCCAAAAAAAAACAAAAACATGCATAACCATGTTGAAGCGACACAAGAACAATCAAAGCTGCACAAGATCTCAGTTTTACTCACAATGATGACTCTACAAACTTGTCGTCTTCCAATTCATAGCTCTACCACACACATTGTGCAGAAAATGAGAGAGGACAAATCGGGAGGGGGTGGGGGAAAAGATTGACTGAAAACACAAAAAATGAAGGATAGATGTGAACTATATGTCTAATGCAGGAAAATACGTAATTTTATTATGAATTTTAACCTAGATTTCCATTTTACTCCACACTTTCCATTTTTTTCAAATTCTTCTACTTGCAAATTTTAAGGGGCAACCAAAGTTTGATCAAATTTAGCAAACTTTGGCTTAGGCAGAACATAACAATCGAAAAGGAAAGGTATCACTTTAAAGGATTCAAACCAAAAACTGAAAAATAAAATACGAGAAAAAAGCTCAAAACGCCATAGCCTAACTGCGGCCACCACCTCATTGCAATCCCTCACTGCCTTAGGTGCTGCCATCTCTACCACTGCTACCGGTATCTCCCTCTCCCCAGCCACCCATCCCACTTCTACCCCAGTCAACATTCTTTCTTCCTTCTCTCCTCTCTTCCTCTCCCTTACTCTCTCTTCTCACTGCCCACCTGTACTACCCTTTCCAGTTCCCTTACCCTCCCCTCTTCCCTGAGTTTGTGCTCTCTTTTCCCTATTCCTCTTTCTCTAGTTGACTGGGGAGGAAGAGATGGTGGTGGTGGTGTGCTGGTGACAGGGGAGCGGCTGTGTTGTTGGGTAGGGGTGGGTTGTATGTTCATCTTTTGGCAATTGTTTCTAATTTATTAAAGCTACCTTGATTTTTTGTTTTTATCCATTCATTTTGCCACATAACCAAAATTTGCCACATTGGAATCTCTGATGTTGTGAATGTGATGCCGGAATTGGCTTAATTGGAGTTTGGTTGCTTCACAACTTGGACAATTCGAAGAGTTCAAAATAAAATAGAGATAAATCAAAGTTGAGAATATATTTGATCTCAAAAAAATTTATTGAAATAGATTATTTTCTCTATTTAGTGCAATATGTGTTATTTGACCACATAAAAACAAATGTTTGCATATAATTTCACAATTAACTTACTTGGACTCACTTTGATTTGCACAAACTATTAAAGATAGAATTATTTACAACCAGAGTTTGATCAACTTTGTCAGACTTCTTCAGCACTTGCCAGGCGAATCTTCAATCAGCAGAGTGAGGACACAAGTTTTCTGGTAAGAAAGAAAAAAAAATTGGGGTTGTGGCTGGGGAAGAGAAATTTGATTTGGATTAGATGAATGAATTTTTGCTAGAGTGCAGGCGAAGGAGATGTGCAAAATTTCTTTCCATTTTCTTTTTCTTCATGTTTAATCTACAATGTTTGTGATATTGAGATTTGATTTGATTCGCTTCATCTTCTTCCTATCAATAGAAGAAGTTTCTGGCATTTTAATCTCTCACTATCTGATCCTTTGAAAAATCTGATTCGATTTACTTCTCCCTCTCCCTTTTAGCAGAAGATGTTTCTGGCCTTACAACCTCTGCCATATAGATCAGGATCATTGACCATGCCATTTGAGATTTGAATTTATTTGCAAGAATCATCCTCTGCCTTTCAATGGAAGAAGTTTCTCCCTTTTTTTAATCTCTGATTATCTGACCCATTGAAATATCTTATTCAATTTACTTCTTCCCCTCCTTTTTAGTAGAAGATGTTTCTGCCCTTCTAACATCTGCCATGTGTATCAGGATCATTGATCATGTTATTTGAGATTTGAGTTTATTTACAAGCCCACACATTCTCTCAAGGTTAGTGACTTGCTAGTAATAATCAACAGTATCCATCAAAAAAACAACCATTTTTATGGGGAAAATGATATTATCCACTAATCAAACATATCGATCACACAGACATCAACATAAAACCTACACATCATATACAGACACAATAGAAAACTACACATCATACATTAAAGCACTTGATTTTTTTTTTAAACATTAAATTGCCTCCTTTCATTGGTCCATGTTCCAGATTTGTTACCTACATCCATAAAATGTAACGCCCATCACATTCTGCTTGCTTTGGAATTTAGAACATCTAAGAAAGAATGTATTAACATGGTCCATACACTGACCAATTTTTGGGCAGCACCAGCATGTCATTGTGGCCTGAGTAGCATAGCACAGGGATGAATATATATATTTTTTTGTTTGGAGGGAAGGGGTCTTACAAGCAGTTTAATTTTTTTGTAACAAAAAGTCTAATGCAAGCGGTAGCCTATCAGCATCTCCCGGTTTTCCACAATATAATGCTTGTGAACCCTTTCATCCAGACATGTTGATGCGGACATAAAAAATATTCCAAAATTAGAAAAAATTTACTTTTATTTATTTTATTTGAAAGATTTTGATTTTATTTTTATTTTTTTTATTTGCATGATTTTATTATGTTGAGATTTGATTGTATTGAGATTCTTTTTTATTTTAGATACTTATGTCATATTTAGTTAGAAAATTATATTTTATTTTAGGATTAAGATTTCTTTATATAAGGATTCTAAACTCTATTATTTAAATATGCTTAATGAATTGGTTGAAGTATTAAGTGATTGTACTTTCCTTCCTCTCTCCCTCTCGGTCTCCTCTCTTTTTGGTCTCTACCCTTCTCTTTAATCTCTGTTCTCTCTCTGTCTCTCTTCCTTCTATTCTCCTTCCCCTGATCTACTTTTTTTCCCTTCCCTACATCAAATTTAGTATCAGAAACTAATCCCATGCAACCAAACACCATTAGTATCATCGCCAACTCCTCCGGTCCATGACCTTCAACCCCATCACTACCTCCGGCCACAATCTCATCACCATGACTGCTCACTACCACACCGCAATAAATAGTTTAGCCCCTCTTCCGGCAGGCAAAGTATCAGCCAGTTCTGCCTCCTTTTTATATTGCAAAAATAAAAGAGTGGTTTTCGTAAAGAGCACCATCTTTATCAACAACAAAACAAAAAAAAAATTGTTGTTGAAAAAAAAAAGTGAGCTTCTGGAAAATCAAATAGGGCTTTACCAGTCACCCAAATCAAAAAAAACGAAGCAATAAGAAAAAAAGAACGAAAAGCAAAGAAGCAGAGAAGCACGAAGCAACCACCACAGTCAAACGAACTACCAGAGACAGGAGAACCATACTCACCGAAGCCATCCTCCACGTCGCTGCTGACCACCACCAATCCAGTTGCCACCAAGCCAAACTACACCCAAAACAACTACCCGCACCACCCGAAAATCCTAGTCGGCCCCCCACCCAACACCTAATCGACCACTCACCTGAAACCCAATGCCAAAGCTCCACCACCATCAACTACATCAAACCCTAACCGAACACCTGAGCTGAATCCCAACTGAACCCTTGCTGCCCCACTAACATTGCTTCAAAAAATAATAATTGAGATCTCAAAGAGAGAGAGAGGAAGTCACGAATCAGGTTGTACCGATTCCTCTTCGTCTTCATCTTCTACATCTCCGTCCTCGCCTGCACCTTCGTCTTCTTGATCTTCATCTTCATCGTCTTTTTCACCTTCGTTTTCATCTTCATCTTCGTCGTCGCCTTCACGGCCGTCATCGTCACCTTCACCGCCGTCATCACCTAAGCATCCATGGCTCTGCTTTCTCTACATGTGGGCTTTGAAGACCATGTGATATAAAAACAAAAACAAAATAGAAAAGCAAAAACAGCAAGGCAAGAAAAAAAAGAAAAAAAAAGAGAGAAAAAAGGAAAAATAAAAAAAAGAGAGACCGAGAAAGAGAAAAAAAAAGGAGAGCACTGGGCTAAAAGCTCTCATCATACAAGGTCATATCATACAAGCGGTTTAGATCATCTTTTATATTCAGATGCGTTCGTTCCATTTTATTTTAGGTAACATAAATTTTCTTTATCTTTAATAGTATTTAATCTTATCTACGTGTACCATTTATAAAAAACAAAAAACAAAAAAAGACCACACATAGGCATTCATCCCTTTCACATTCTACTAACTTTATAGTGGATACAATCGCATTAATAAATTAGCAATACTTGTATACATGATTTGAACCATACAAAATCTCACCCAAAAAAATCGGATTACATTAATTGTTTATTGATCTCAATCCCGTTGGTCTTATTGATATTACATGTACTTGCGAAGTGGTCGCATTATTTTCCATCATAGCTCTGACCTAATTATGGACTCTAACTAGTTTGAAACTCTAAGTCAACAATTAGCCTAATTAGTTTCCTATCAACAATAATTACAAAACCACATGATTGTCATTCAAACTAAACTGACCACTGCTCGTCAGACAAATTTGGATCTCACAAATTGAGTTGCCACTTTAGAAATAGGGCCTCACTCATTGAATGCTAACAACTCTATCCAAAATAAGGCTCACCAACAAAGATAAAGCAGTTAAGCCCCACGTAGACGCGATTGTAGGCCCCGATACTATGATCAAGAGTGGGATCCAGATGACCACCTCTTCAAAAATATCAAAATTGATGCCCCTACTTTTCACAGCTACTTGAACCCTCGAGTTTTCACTCAATGGGTCCAGGATATGGATCATTTCTTTGAATGATAACGTGTTAGAAGATCGAAAAATTTGGTTTGCTAGCCTCAAGTTAACCAAAAATGCTTAATTATTTTGGGAAAGTGTTAAAGACCTCATTGATAGGCGTCTGGTAGCCCCTATCAGGAGTTGGGTTGAAATGGAATAACACCTTCAAGAGAAATACTTACCCCACTCATACAGTAGCAGCTTGCTAAACCAATGGAATGCCCTTCGATAGGGTAATCGATCTGTAACTGAGTATGTGACTCAATTTGATGATTTTTGAATGAGATATCACATCATTGATAACGCGGCTATGATGCTAAGTAGGTTCCAACAAGGACTACATGAGGACCTCAGGAAAACTTGTCCTCCATAAAGTTACCACATTGGATCATGCGTATAATTTGGTTCGAGACTTTGAGTTAGTTATCAAAATGTCATATTATCAATCCACGTCGCATACTCCTACTCCTAACTCTAAGTTTGTCCTAGAATCCCCTCCATCCACAAATTCCCCTGCAAAGGAAGCCCAAGGATAGGGTGTTGAAAACCCATCAATTATAGTGCTTCAATTATAAAGATTTTGGACATTTTTTTCAAATTTTCAAGTAAAGTCTTATATATTGACAGACAAGATAGAATAAATAAGGAACCCCTCGAAGAACAAGTATATGAGCCTAAGAGGAGTTTGATAATTTAAATGGTAATGACTGTGATATATTTATGGGTTGCATCAAGACTAATTCCCTTAACCTAGGCTCCCATTCTTCTCCCCTGATACACCATTTTTTAGCATTTTACAATAGACCTTAATGCAATCCAAAGCGGCTGACGATTGGCATTATCATGTCATCTTTCACACTTCTATCAAAGTAAATGAAAAGGCTTGTAAAATTATCATGGATAGCAGTAGTTGTATCAATGCGGTCTCAACTAATACAATCTCCCGTTTGGGAATAAAAGTTGTCCCGTATCCTAATCCATATAACATCTCGTGGATTGAAATGTCTTTTATAGTCGTCAAAGAACACTATCTTGTACCCATTCAATTCTTAGAATATAAAAATCATGCTTGGTGTGACGTTATACTAATGAACGTGGGTCATGTCGTTTTCGGGCACCCTTGGCTATACGACTTGGATGTCACAATCAAAAGTTGTTCTAATTATTGTTCTTTTGCTCACAAGGGCATGAAAATTTACATCTATCCTTTACCAAAAAAACTAATGACTCTTAATAAAGAAAAGCCTGTGGTAGAGACAAGAAGATTACATATCATTCGTCCCACAACATTTGAACGTGTATCTATAAGCGAGTCTATTGTGTTTATCGCTCTCAAAGCCTTTCCAAATTATTTCGTATTAATTTCTAATGAGGCCCGTCCAATATTTCAAAACTTTCAAGATGTCTTTCCGTTCTTAATTGTGCATGGTTGCAAACCCTGACAACAATTAGACATTATTCCGCTGTCCCCACATGTTACTGTGTCCATGCCGACCGAAACGTTTGCACCACACCTTCATGACTTATACATCGAGATAAATAAACATTTGAAAACAATTAATGTCTTATGTAAATTTTAAGTTGATATGCATAAAAGACATGTTGCATTTTATATTGGAGGTTCTATTATGATTCGGATTAAGCCAGAGCAATGCCTACATGGGCCCGTTTCTAAATTTCAAGCCCGTAGTACTGGTCCATTTAAAATTTTCCAACAAATTGGATCAAATACATATGTTATTGAAATTTCATCTCCTTTCAATTTTCATAATACTTATGCTGAAAATTTCTCCGCTTATAAAGGTAGCCTTACACCTCAGGTATTTAACGTGCCCCCAGATGCGCCACATATTTCATGTCCACCCGTTCCAACACCATTCTCCACCCTCTGGACACACAACAATAAATTTAATATTATTCTAGATGAGCAGATTATATGTCCCAGGAATGGAGCAGTTTCGCGCTTCCCTATCAGTTGGATTGGCTGGCCAGAGTCCGCGACTACTTGGAATTCTAGAGAGACACACCACCAATTTTACTCAGGTATTTTGGTATTCTATCCAAGTTAGCAGAATTGCTCATCTCCAGGACTAGGTCCTTTTCCTTCCGAAGGCATTGGTGGTTCAGTTCAATTTCAGCCCCCCTCACACGTATCTACTAACGTCGGCGGAAGATCGCACAACCACTCAATTTGTAGTTGGGGAGTTTACTATAGAAATTTTACTCGACGGGGTTAAGTCTTAGCCATCCGGGAAGAATTGATGCAGACATCAAAAATATTTTAAAATTAGAAGAGATTTGCTTTTATTTCACTTCATTTTTATTTTATTTGAAAGATTTTGATTTTGTTTTATTTTCTTTAATTTGCATGATTTTATTATGTTGAGAATTGATTCTGTTGAGATTTTCTTTTTATTTTAAAAACTTATACTATATTTAGTTAGAAAATTATATTTGTTTCTAAATTATTTTAGAACTAAGGTTTCTCCATATAAGAACCCTAAACTCTACTGTTTAAGTATACTTGATGAATTGAATGAAATATTGAGTGATTGTACTATCTTTCCCATCTCCCTCTCGATCTCATCTTTTTCTGGTCTCTACCCTTCTTTGTAATCTCTATTCTCCCTTTGTCTCTCTTCCTTCTATTCTCCTTCCCCTCCTCTACTTTTTCCCCTTCCCTACATCACATGTCAATGATAAGTCTCCAAAATCAAACACACAGCCAAATACATGACTTCACCTTTTTTGGGGAGGAGGTGTTAAGTAAATGACTTCACGTTGTTTGACATTGTATTTAACATCAGGCATTCACATTTTTTTGACATTTTTAACATCTATATCTGAGAAAACATAAATTATTTTAGATATTTGTTTGGCAGTGATGAACATCATAATTTTGCAGGTAGACCAAAGGAGTAAACTTGACATCGAATGTCCCTTTTACTGAATACATTGGTGGTTAAGATCAACATAACAGATGCTCAACTGAAACCTTTGTCATCATTCATTATTACCCTTCCACTGCATAATAAATGCCAGGATGCATGCTTATAAATGTCTAGACATAGCCAGAACTGAGTATCCCATACACAGAAAATTGGAAAACAAATGTTCCACATTTCAAGTTTGATAACCAAAAGTCTCTTTTTTTGGCTACTTGTGCACAAGTCAAACAAATGAAATTGAAAATCCCTGTCATTAGTATAAGAAAAAACCAACAGCATTCGAACTGTTAGGAAGGGAACCAATCACCCAAACAATGCAACCATATTAGTCTGCAGTTGCATAGCTTGTGCTTCCAAACACAACCATTTATCTATCTTTATATGCAGCGTGTGACAACTGAATTTTGTTTTCATGTTTAAATAGAACCATGTACCCAAAGACTCTGTTTGTCATACCAAAAAGAGTTTTATTGTGCAAGGAAATTAAAATGAGGAGACTATTATGTATAATTGAAACTTCAATACAGCTCAATTTGAGTTGCTTGGAAGTGTATTGAAGTTTCAATTATACATAATAATCTCCTCATTTTTTATTTCCTTTCACAATATATGGAGTATCCACCTATTGATACTGTCATGAAAAAAGAAATTTCATGGTTTTCAAGCAATAGTTCTTACATAAGTTATTCAGTGAAGTTCTTGTCTACAGCCTCAACTTTTGCTCCTCCAAAAGCTTATTTAAACAACTAATATTAAAGTCATAAAGTGGCCTTCAGCAATCACCCTTATTTGGCTTGACACAAACTTTTGGAGTTTAAAAAAAAAGATGAACCATAACAGGCCAAATAGGTAACAGAGGCTGAGCTAATAGCTGGTTGACTTGCTTTTAACTATTCTATAAGATGCAGATACATCAACATAAGAAGTAAATGACAGATACTTAGCCAAAAGGCATTGCAAAAAGGTAACCACTCTTTTCCTGCACAGACTGCAGTGGAAGGAAGAACTCCTTTCTTGAAGCAAAAGCATAGGAATGTCACACTGGCTGACAAGCCCTGCTCAAATAAAGTTGCTAAGAATTTGCACAGATGGAGTCTTCGTACTCTGAAAGGAAAATTCAGATTTCATGAGACTGGAGACTGGAGGAATGCAGAAGTAGAAATTAAATTATCTTGCCTTATTTTGGTGCATTTGGGAAAACATCAATTGTCACTGATTTTATGGGAACCCATAGTTAGCAAAGACTCAAGACAATCTAAGACGGAAAGCTCCCTTGGGGTTTAAGCACTAGGCTCAATGTAAGGCCATGTCAAAGTAAGGTGCAAGAATATGAAAACTGAGATTTTAAATGAAATAATGCTACAATAGGAACAAGGCAATAACGACTTGGAAGAGTTAAAAAACTACAAGCACAATTTATCATCCAACATTTCAAAAACACCCATTGCTGCATAAGAATCTCATCCAGACGATATGTTATCATCAATGTTTACACAGTCTCCTCTGAATTTTTGCCTCTTTCTCATCAATAAGTTAAAGTGGGGCAGATTGAGTAGAACAAATAACCACAAAATCAGCAAACTGTCCTCCACCTTGCTTTAACAATAAGAAACATGTGAAGGGAAAGGTAATAAGCCCTTAAATCAAACAATGAGAAACAGCAGCATCAGCAAAGAGCAGCAGATGTGGCATCACAGGGGAGAAGCTGACGAGGAGGATGGGGAGGAGGAAGAGACATATTTGTGGCTGCCAGTTGAGGGAATATTGGAGAAGATTTGAGAATCCACAGCCACTGCCTTCAGAAAACGAATGCAGAACAAGTAATAGAGTTCCTTTTTAATGTTGTCAGTTTTTCCTTTTTAGCTTTATCAAGGTGTTTCAAAAAGTGAAGATACAACCAGAGGTCCGATTATGCCTATTCCTAATCCTAAACCGAATGTCAAGACGTAGGGAACCATATGTAAACATTAAAAAAAGAAAAAAAAATTGTGGTTGGAAGATTATAGCAAAGCAATTTGTATACAATTAAATTCAAGATGATGGTATGTAGATAGCTCGTTGGTAGAACAAACGATTGAAAATCCTCATGTCACCGGTTCAAATCTGGTTCCTGGAACATAATTCATTTTCATAAGTACCATTTATAATCATTAATTGTCTACCACCATGGGATTTCATTAAGGGACCCTCATTGGTGCCTAGGTCTTTGCATCAAGCATGTCTAGGCACATGCCTTTTGAACAGGATCCCACCTTAGGTAGTGGATGTGCCCTTAGGCGTGCGTCGTCGTGCTACAGGGCCTAGGCACACTTTTGACAACTGTGATAGGAACAGTGTTGTCAATGGGAGTCTGGGAGCTGGCCCAGGCATCAAGGCAAGGAGAGATTTTGCCCCCGCATCTCACCTGAATCAAGGTACAGTACCATCAGCCAACTTGGCCCCAAGTGCCCAGGTGAGAGCCTCAAACGAAAAGGGTTCTTAAGTCATATTGTGTGGGCTATACTCAGTTTACATTATGTTTTAGAACTCCAGCTTCCAGTACTTCATGTTGAGCTATATGTTATTGCACATAGAAAAGATTTTATTTTAACAAAAATGTGGAAAGGAAAAGAGAACCCAACTGCCATAGAAACTATTCAAAAATTGAGGAAGAAGTTTCAACACAGTCAAGCAGTACAGAAGGGGCCAGTGGTCAGTGGTTTTGGTAACTTTCACTCTTTTATAATCCCCCTCAAACACTAATAGTCACTCTTTTCACAACTCTTCCCGGAAATTATCCATCTTTCCACCTCTCCTGCTTCTATTGATTTAGCTCGTCTCGCTTCTTCAACTCTCCCCTCCCTCCCTTTCCATCTTGTCCACTACAGCCCAAGGGAGGGTGGGGAACATCTGAATGTCACTCAATCTCATGCACTGTCTCTGCAATCCTTCCCAATCAAATTTTTTATCCAACTATCCAATTCACATAACAAATGCATACACTAGCAAACTATAGAAACTATTGAAATCCCGAGATTTACTCATCGTATAAAGGGAAGTTTACGCATTTAGTTTGTAAAACCCTATTAATCCTCCGATTGTTATCCTTTTTAACCTTAAGAGAGTCACAAAGATTATTATCTCCTGGTTCTTTGTGATTTAACATCTCTAAATGAAGTTTATCCTTAGTGTATAAATATTGTGCGATTCATATATGAAAGATAGGAAAGAAATCAATCTTCTACATGGTATTAGAACAGAAAATTTTGATAAAATTGATTAATCTTCATTGCCAATCAGGGCTGCAGGTATTCTGTATCCAGCAATTGATGATATTTTTTTCCTCTTTTTGCTTTCGGGGGTTTCTTCCATTGTCAACACTACAGCATCCAAGAATGGCTAGTGACAAGCCTTTCTCTCACATATCACTAGTTTATGCCAATTTTGATCACCAAGTGTTGAGTGTTCTTCTATTTGAAGAATGTCAGATACATCTAAAAAGATGATGATGAACACATTGGGGTGATACTCGAGTCTATCTAAATTCATTGACAATTGGAGATCTCCAAAGCTCGAATTGAGCCGTGTGCCTCTCTGGACTGGGGTTTTCAACAGCACTGGCCACTTAACACCACTGATGAGTACCCTAATTCTTATACCTTTAGTGCCTCAGGTCCAACCCAATAGTCTTTGTATAATCGAATCAGGAGCTACTTTTTTCCAGAGCTTGTTGAATAATTTGTATGGATTCTTCCATTTCACCAATTTGTATTTCATATGACTCATTGCTCCACCCAATTTGATACATATAGACCATGTCCTCGAAATAGAAAAATCCTGGTTGCTGATGGTTCTTCTAGTTCAGTTGAGGGTCAAGGTCCCTCTTCTATTATATATTGTTTTCCGTGTTCCCAAATTATCTACCAACATTATCTACATTCATCATATTATGATAGATTTGAATTGCATAGTAACCTTCTTTTACACCCATTGAGTTTTCCAGGATCAAATTACAGGGAAGATGACCGGATTTGCAAGGGAAAGGAGTGGTCTTTACTGCATGGAAGATGTCAGTGGCCTTAAAGGATAAGCATACAGTTTGTCCTTGTCATGCTCATCAAAAATTTATTCTCCAGAGAAGTTATGAGATTTGGCTTCAGCACCAACGCCTTGGGCACTTTCCCTTTCATTTATTTAAAATCATGTCCCCTTCACTTCTCAGAAAAATCAATGTAGATGGTTTTCATTGTGTACTTATGAATTTGCCAAACACCACCTCAGGTCTTCTCCTATAAGTAATACTTGATTCACTAAACCTCTCTCTTTATTATAGAGATATTTGGGGGGTCCATGTAAAATTCCTAGTGTGGCAGCAGCTATGTGGTTCATCCCCTTTTTAGATGATTGCCCTCTAACAACATTGCTGTTTCTTATGAAGGGAAAAAACAAAGCAAGCAATATCATCCTAAACTTTTATAAAATGGTTCATACATAATTTGGAGTAATCATCAAGAGGATTAGGTTAGATAATGCACATAAGTACTTCAATCAAACACTCTCAACCTTTTCATAGGGAATGTATTATCCATGAAGCCCCTTGCGTATGCATATCACAACAAAATGGGATAACTTAGCGAAAGACAAACACCTTAATGTCACAAGGGCACTCCTTTTCAAAACAAAGTTCCAAGCATTTTTATGGAAAATTACCAAATCAGTTCTTAAAGCAACTTACCTAATTGATAGTGTGCCTTTTAGGGTGTTGGGAAACCAAGATCCCACACCCATACTCTCCAAATTCTACCCAAACCTATATATGTTATTAATTGCCATCAAAATTAGTTGGCTGTACTTCCTTTGTCCACATCCACTCATATGACAGGGGTAAGCTTGACCCACGAGCATCCATGTACGTCTTTGTTGGATACTCAAAGATAAAAACAGGGTATAAATACTATCCTACCACACAGAAATTCTTTGCTTCAATGAATGTTACTTTCCTTGAAAACGAGCCATTCTTACAAGGTATGAATCTTCACCTCCATGGGGCGAATTCTAAAGAAGAGAAGAGTAAGTTAGAATAGCTTCCTATGCCTAACCTACTAGCCATTCTCCCACACACAATGCCATTCTTCACAATAAAACTTCCCAAACAGAAACTCAAAAAATAGAATCTGTTTCCTCCAACCTCAAACAAAATGAACCTGAAATTGGAAGAGACTTGAGGAGTAATCAATGGCAACCATTGTTGAACTATGAGAGGCCACTGCATGTATATTCAAGAAAGGTAAAGCCCACATCTCAACCTCAGCAGACTCACCAGTCAACATCGAGTATTGATACCCTCCCCTTCTATCAACATTTATCCCTGCTTCTGACTCTGAGAATAAATCGGTCCATAATAATTTGCAAGATTCGGACCTACCTATTGCCACTAGAAAAGGTACCAAGACATGTAAACAACACCCAATATCTCACTCTCTCTCTTTCCACAAATTAACTCAACATCATAAATGTTTTCTTGCCTCCATTGACCATTAGCATTCCCCAAGCACTAAGGGACGAAAGTTGGGTACAAGCTACGAAAGGGAATATGAGTGCTCTAGAGAGGAATTATGGGAAATAGTTCATCTTCTGAAATGAAAAAGGACAGTGGAGTGAAAATAGGTGTTTAATTTGAAACACAGAGCTGATGGATCCTTAGAGATATATAAAACAAGGTCGGCAGCTAAGGGGTATACTTAAACCTATGAGATAGGCTCCCAAGAAACTTTTTTCCCATTGCAAAGCTGAACACCATGCAAGTTCTATTGCCCCTTGCAACTAATTTTGGTTAGTGTTTGCAACAATTTGAAGTCAAAAATACTTTCTCGTACAGGGATTTAGAAGAGAAAGTATATATGGATCCACCACTTGGGTTTAGTTGAAAATTTCAACAAAAACAAAGTTTTTAGGTTGAAAAATGAGTTGCATGGTTTGAAGCAATCCACTAGAGCTTAATTTTGGAGGTTTACAAAGGCAATGCATAAAATGAGATTAAAACAAAGTCAATGAGATCATACGTTGTTTATGAATAATTAAAATACAGGTAAAATGTCAGTTCCACTTATAAAGGTTGATGTTATTCTTGTGATAAGGAATGGCTCCACAAGTCCATCAAGATAGAGCTTATTCGAAACATCCTCAGCAGAGGAGTTCGAATCAAGGAATGTGGCAGACTACAGTACTTCTTACGCATCCATGTGACCTATTCAATAGAAGGCATCTGAGTATCCCAACGAAATTATGTATTGGATCTTCTTAAAAAAATGAATCCCCAGGCAGCATGGCAAGAAGCACCCCAAATGACCAAGACCATAGTTTCGGAGAGAAGGTTGATTTGATTGTGCAATCAACAGAGGAAGATATCAAAGACTACCAGGTAGACTGATTCATCTCTCACATATTAGACTAGATATAGCATATGTTTTAGGTACAGTAAGTCAATTCATGCATAAGCCAAATCGTCCACAGGATAAGGAATCCTACTCACAAAAGGGAAAGGGTTACAACTCAAAGCATACACTGATGTTGACTATGTGGTTTTCTTACTAGACAAAAGTTCCACAGCCGGCTATTGCACATGGTTTAGAAGAAATCTAGTTACTTGAAGAAGCAAGAAGCAACCTATAGTTCCAAGATCAATTGCTAAAACTGGATTTAGAGCTATGTCTCATGGATTATGTGATCGACCATGGCTGAAAATATCCTTAATAATAAGAAAATAAAAATCAAAAGACCAGTGAAGTTCTATTGTGACCATGGATAAAAGTATCAGCTATATCCAATATATTAATTGATATATATCAATATCAGGCCCCAGATACCAATATTTTTTGTTATCGTAGCAAAATCATGATATGGCGCCATATAAACATATAAACAATATAACGGCCAATATTTACCTATCAATTTATAATTCTTAGAAATTTTTTTCTCCCAAAATATTCAATACCGACATGTACTGTCAAATATGTTTAATATCGATATAACCACGATTGATATCGATATTTTCATCCAATATTGTGAAAATAAGATACCTATTAACATAACACAATCCAGTACAACATGACCAAACCAAACATACAGAAGTGGACAGATTTTATATAAGAAAATCTAGAAAGCAAACAAATCAATACTCCCTACATGCCATCAAACAATCAATTGGCCAATATGCCTACTAAGGGTTTATTTACTCCAAGATTCCAAGAACATAAAAGCAAGCTGAAAATAGAAAACATTGATTCACAAGCTTGATAGCAAGTGTTGGAAACCCCAAGATTTACTTCTTCGTTACAAGGAAGTTTATACATTTAATTTGTATAATCCTTGTTAATTCTCGTATTGTTATTCTGTCTAATTTCGGTAGATTCACAAAAATATTCTCTCCTTATTCTTTGGGATTTAACCTATCTAAATGATGTTACACTTGGTAAATAAATACTGTACATTTCAATGAAAGACAAGGAAGAAAGCATTCTTATATGAAAAAAATTATCCTTGGCAAAACATACCAAACCATTAATCTTTTAAATTTATTTCTATTTGTAGAAAAAATTCCTATTATTTATGTTACGTAATTTGAGTCTGGGTTGACTTCTTTGTGTGAAATAATTAGTGATTTATATTATTAATGTCTCACTTCACCCGAGTGAGCAACTCCAATATTGTAATTTTCATATATATTTTTGTATTTTGATATAACTTGTCATACTCATCCAACTAATGTAACAAAACACAGAGTCACAGGAAGCATACAACTTTCCTTGTATTGACAATTGAGATACATACAGACCCATGAAATGAGTTTAGAAGAGATCAAGGCATTAAGGTGAACGAGCACCCTCGAAGGTTAGACAAAATGTGAGCATATTCGTAACACGTTAGAAATCACACCTATAGAAGAAAATATGGTGAAGAAAGTTTATGGTGGCTCAAACACCTAAAACATCCAAGTGAAGCACCAGTGCAAAAAAAATAATTTGACTGAAATTAGAGGTTTGAAGGCAGAGGTAAGCATAGAAAAAAATTAGTCCAAGGTGATAAAAAAAGGATTTAAATTTTGATTTTACCTTTAAAGAGTGGGCATTTTGCTCATTACTATCCAAATGTTTAGATAGCCGAATGTTGTTTGGGGAGTGCACAATAGAACAGCTAAAAATGGAAAACTAGAGATTGAGAAGATCCAAAGGAAAGTTCAAGTAGGAAACATAGCGGAAGCTTTGACACTCACTTAAGAGATGAGAAAGTTCCACTGTCATTAGATTGTGTGACAAGGTAAGCCATCACCAGTAGAAAGGAGGATCTACAACTACAAGCTCTCAGGTGGGAATAGGATCTGGTACTACTAACAGGAATAGGATTGCTGAAAAATGAGCAGAATGATGTGACAGGATTCCTATATCAAATCTTACTCAGTTTTACATAATCTTGCAGCATAGTATCAAAATTCGTAAAACCTCATGTGTACTAAGTGCAGACTTACCACATATTGAATAAGGTTCTTAATGATAATCCCTCATACAAAGTGATAGTTGTCTGTATCTCATACTGGGCTACTTATGCCAAACAGCAAACCTGTTAATTATGTCCACTTCTTGTGTATTAAATTTAGTAATGAAAATGGCCACACCCACAATATATGCATCAGGAATGATTAGTTTTTTGCTTTACAAACTATCTAATATGAGATATGCATTTGTTATGCTAGAATTGATCCAAGATAGAGACACAATGTACTCACAAATTTCTTCAATAGAAATTTTTTTGGAGTGTTTGGTGCTTGGAAGGTAAATCTTGGCACAACGTTAAAGTTATCACATTATGATCTAAAGGTCAAAGATTCAACAACAGAAACGATCTCTCAACAATATAGGGGAAAGACTGTGACACCCTATGGACCCATGGATGAAAATATCTACATCAGTATCAATATAGACCATGGTTGTATCAATATCGGCCATATTGGATAATATGTATCTGTATCAGATATATATCGAACGAAAAAAATACTGCAAATTGTAAGATAAAAAAATTGTCTCGGCCGATATATCGGCATTGTCAGCCAGTATGGAAAAATATAGCGATATTATCATGGTATTAAAAATATTATTATCAGGGAGGCCCCAATACCGATACATATCAGCCAAAACATATTGTATCGGAAGATATTTCCATCAATAGACAAACCCAAAATTCTGCAATAGGCAAGCTTCTAGCATTAGGCCACCCTTTTACATATTTAGTACTTTAAACATTAAAATTTGTATTTGATGAGCACATGTTAAAAGGAGAAGCGACAAACATAATACTAACTTCAAAACACAATGCGCATACAGAAATAATCAAATTACCTACATAAATATCCATGACCACCACCACCCCATTAAGCATCATCTTTTGACAAATAAAAAAATCACAATTTACCGAGAAAATGAGACAAAACCCAAAAACAAAAATAATTTACAAAAGGAGCAATCTAAAACAAAAGGTTCCCACATCACACGGTCTAGGGAGGTTTATGGTCTTGAACATGGAACGGTGTTTGAAACTACTATTACAAAATAATATTACTTGTATAATTTTATCTCGTGACCTCAAGGTCAAAACGTAGCAACCTTACCCATAAAATTAACACACCCTGGGAAAAAATATCATAAAAAAGAAATGTAGAACTTCAATTCCTATCTCAAAATGCAAAAGTTAGGCAGCAGGTATCGAAGATGTAAAGGTTAAATAGAGACAATAATCTAATAATTGATTATCAGCATCAAAATCAAATAGTCAGTTCACAAAATGTTATGTAGTAATTGTATATTTTTTTTCTCTGGAACCTAATCACAAGGTGTACCACAAATCTCACCAATCACCAACGGGCCAAGGAAGCTAAGGGTTTGTTCAGTAAATAAAAAAAGAAACTCTTTTTTTAAAATTTTTCAAGAAAATAGAAAATTCATCTATTTTTTATTTAGAAAACAGGAAACAGAGTTTTCCAATTTCTTAATTTTGAACTGAAATTTGAAAATTTTAAGAAATAGCAAAAATATATTTTCTAGAATTTACTGGCTATAAAATAAAGTTTTCCACAATATTCTAAATCCAACTCATGCAATGATATTTCAACAATATATGATTATGAAAATATTGTTTCATAAATTTATAAAATATAAATATATACAATTAATAAATAATAAAATTTTGATCCAATTTATAACCAAATTTATTTATATATTTTAGTTTTTTCATTTAGTTAAAATTTTTATAAGAATTATTAAATTGATATGAATTATACTTACACATTTGAAATATAACTATTAATATGAAAAATTATAAACATGTTCTTTTTATTAATATTTAGATTATTAGATAAGAACGATGTTTAGGTTATTATTCGAAGTTTTTTATAACTTAACAAAAAATTGTGTATTGTAAATTTAATAAAAAAGTAAAATAAATATATTACAATAATTTAAAGGATCATTATTATTAAAAATAATATGCCATTAATACATATTTTTAACTTATTGACAATTAAATGCATAGGTAATGCCATAAAAAGTTATGTATCAATAAACTTAGACTCAAGTAATTAATTTTACAATGATAAAATTAAATTCAAGTTTGATTTAATAATTTATTGTGTTTAGTTTAAAAGAGTTAAACACATACTCCTAATGAAACTAATAGGTCTGATAATAAATGGACCGACCCGAAATTAGACTTGCAGCGAAAGAGCGTCTTGGAAGCCGCAATCCAAAAGAAGTTTCTCCAGGCCCAAACTGCGCGACTCAGATCCACCAAGCAAGATATGAGCCCTTTGAGTCACCTTCCGGACGCAACACAATAGCGCGCGCCTCAGCAAACAATCCCATGTGGTCGCGCCCCTAATTGTCTAACTCAGTGTAGCCCGTTGAGGGACCACGAGCCCTGGCACCTTTAACAGGCCAAGACCACAAAGCCATAGTATCGGCCACTCACCACGATTCCAACAACGTTCTAGCAGCTGCGATCCAGCTCTTCCCCTTCAAATGCCTCCCTTCCTCCACAAAAAATGTAGGCTTTGAAAGGCCTAAAAATTCAAAGAGGAAGAGGCGACCAACGAATGCAACTCTCGATCCTAGAGCCACTCTCCTAAGAAGACACCCCTTCCTCTGAACCACCCTCTCACCAAGGTGCATCTCAAAACCACTCCCCAACCGAACACACTCGTCAAAGCTCATTCCTCCATCTCAAAGCCGCTCCCCAGTCGAGCACACTCATTGGAGTTCAGTCCTCCATCTGAAAGCCTCTCCCTAGCCGAGCGCACTCATGGGAGCTCAACCATCCATAAACGCTCAATTCCCCGAAATATGCATCCGTGCATTATTCATTTATTATCCTATCTTTCTATTTGCCTGAGAAGATTTCTCACTTGAGAGTCAGAGGACACATCGCGGAGTGAATCCCGCCATCCTCTAACTTCTTGTTTACCAATTGTGGTGTGCAGGATCTAAGTTCTGAATAATAAAGACCGAACTCGCTTCAACTTAACCTACTAGAAAGACCAAGCGGCTCCCTAATTCATTCGATAACTCGGATCTAGAGACACATCATTGGCGCTATCAGTGAAAACGACAGAAAAGTTTAACCACCACTCCTGCAAGAGCAGACATGGCCAACGCTCGAGCACAAGCCAGCATACCTGCCAACCGGCGGGTGAACTGGGCGGCCATCAACCGGCAACAAGAAGGCAAGAGCATGCCGGTTCAACTTGACAGATCCAGTTCTTCGGAGTGTAGAGACCGCAGGCAAATAGTTGCCTACCGGAACGAACAGTCTATCTACTAACAAGGACCGTTCCGAGCCTCGACGATCCTCTAAAGTGGGGCGTACATGCTACAATCTTAGATCAAAAAGCTGGACCCGCAGGAGTAGAGAGCCAACCACCCCAGCAGGCGCTTCCTACGATTTTCCATCAAGCGTAGGTAAGTCAAGTGCATCCATGCAAGTTGCTTGAGTGTTATAAACACGTTTATTTACTTGCTCCATTCATCATACAAACCATACAAATGCTTGTGTGTTTTCATTAATTCAAAGACCTAGATTACCTCTAAGTCGAGCGAACTCTTTAGCCTGTGCCTCAACCAACTGCAACCCAGTCACAAAACTTAAGTCCTGATAATAGAGCGGCCCAAAGAAGGTCGAAACTAAACCTCAATCCCAATCCCCGCGCAGCCCAGACGAGGTCGAACATTACTGCCCGGGTGGCTTGCGGACCAAGAGTAGGACCTCCCCATCAAGCGGCTATTAAAACTTTAGGGGGCTTTTCAACATACATAAGACAACTCCCTCCTGCAGGGATGAGCACCGTCAGCCAACAATAGTCGGCGAACTAGGATCTAATGTACGAAAGCTAAGACATCCTCTAACAAAACCGAACACCAGCAGTTACGTGCCGGTGACGGCCTAAACTTTGCCAAAGTTCGGCGAATGCGGCCATAAAACCTAGTCTGCCTTGTAAGGCTCACCCATACCAATGCCATGACATCATTCTATAGGAAAGAGCACAATTGGACAAACGCATCAAGCCAAACCCGGTAACAATGACAATGACGCTTAGTCGGCAAACAGAATCAATATCGGACAAAGACAAATTAACACACGCTCAAAGACATTGGCAACAATGGTTAAATTAATCTAGTTGATTCATTAAAAATTCAAATAGTACATCAAGATATCAGCCAGCCTCAAAAATGTATGCTAAAAGTTGCCTACACCTACCGCTCAAACGATTACCCTACCCATGCCATGACATCCTTCTACAAGAAAGAGCACAATTGGACAAATGAATCCGGCCAAACCCAGCGACAACGACAATTACGCTTAGTCGGCAAACAAAATCAATGTCGGACAAAGACAAATTAACATACGCTCAAAGACATCGGCAACAATGGTTAAAGCAATCTAACTAATTCATTAAAAACTCAAATAGTACATCAAGAGTATCAGCCAGCCCCAAAAATGTATGCAAAAAGCTACCTACACCTACCGCTCGAACGATTACCCTAAGGTTGGGGGCCCCCAGTGTGCATGGCATAGGCGCCCTCATGCCTCCGGGTAGTCTGCTAGGTCAGAGCTCTCCTTCAAGCAAGGCATTCACATTTCGGAGAACCATGAGTAGCCGCTGCACCTCCCTAAACTCATCCTCGAGCGAGGCAATCCGATCCAGAGCTCGAGCGTTCACATTTGAGAACTCTTGGAATCTCGCCTCTAACTCAGATAGCTTCCGGTTAAGGTAGGCCGCCCGCTCTTCACCCCGCAAAGCCTTGGTGACAGCATTATTCATTTGGCGCTTCGCATCCTCCATCGCAGCAGGATCTACACGCACCTAGGATAGCCGTAAGATCTCGGTATCCCTCAATTGCAGTGCTCTCTCCACCACTTGAAGTGCTTCCTGAACCTACCAAGTAGCAAGGTACAGTTAGTTAAGATTAGCGCCAAAGAGCACAATAACAGAGTGAAGAAACCCATGACACAGTACCTCATGGAAAGCTGACCCTCCCCAATGCGACAAGCTTAAAGAATCCTCAGCTCCAGTTTCAGCAAGGATCGACAAAGATTGTGGAGGATGCGCGCTACAGAGATGAGGTGCCTCGAAACCTGGAGGAGAGCCTAGCCCACCCAAAGCCCTCAAGAGCTTGGACATCAACTCTACAGGACAGGATGCCCCCTCAGCAGCAACCTCAACTTCCAGGCCATATCCAACGACCTCTTCCTCCGCCTGAGCGCTTCCAACACCCTCCTCGGCAGAAGCGATTGAAAAGGTAGACGCGGACGATTTCGGAGAAGAAGCCACCAAGATCAGGAATGTGGCGTCAATCCGTTCACCCAACCCTCCAGTCGAGGGGTCCACAATTCTAGCACCAGAGTCCACTGGGGCTCCTCACCCTCGATCCATCCGGAAGATTCACCGAGGCTCAAATCGTCCAGCGAAGACTCATCCAAGCCTGGCCTCCTCGACGACTCGCCAACACCCAGAGCAGGCGCTCTCCCGCAAACCGCATTGATCCGCCAGCATTCCTTAGAGAGAGTAGGTGACGGAGGAGCCACCCCATCAGAGGCCTGCTCAAGAGAGTCCAAGGAAAGCAGATTCCTGTACTTCCTTTTGGGACAGCAGCCCAGCATGGCAGAGGCATCACCCTTCTATGTCTGAGCCTCCCACTACACTCCATTTAGAGCCCCCTGGGAGACACAATGATCAGTGCAGCATAGGATGTCGGCTCTCTCCTCGATCAGCGATATCAAGGGCCGAGTCATCAGTTCCTCACCAAGCAAGACATCCCCAGCGTAGGTGTCATTGACCCTGCCCTATTGATTCAGAACCTCCCAATTGGCATCAACAACCATGAAGAAGCACATCTTCCAACCCCTTGTCGAATCAGGGTTCCCCCTGCTTACCTCAAACCTCACGTGGGAAATGAAGGAAACCCAGTCAGCCTCATAGTTGACCCGAAATATCACCTCCATGGCCCGGGCATCCAGGGTGAGCCCTTTGGTGCAAAGGAAGACGCACAGAATCACTAAATACCGAACGACGTTCAAGTGAAGGCAAGCCATAGGGACCTCCAAAGCCCTCAAAATCTCGCGCAACTCCATCGCAAACGGAATGCGGAGACTGGCCCTCGGATATTCTTCGTAGGCGGTTATGAACCCTGGACGAGGAAAGCAAGTAGTGTCATCAGCACCAAGCACAGTGTATTGCATGACGATTAGAATGCGATACCAGCTATACATAGACTCTATCTCCCCGCTAGTCAGTGTGGATGGAATATTGACAACGCCTAGGGAAGTCATTCGAAAGACTACAAATCAGGAAGGAGAATGGTGAACTAGGGCCGAGATATCCAGAGAGCGAAGCAGTGCAGAAACAGTTAAGCACCAGCGCTTAAATAGCCAATGTCTTAGCCCTGCAACGGCATCTGTTCAAGATATCGAAGAGGTACGTCTCCATAATAACTGCGACACGTGTCCTCACCGTAGAGTGATGTAGCGCGTCTATTCACAGGCCTCATTATGATGATCAACCTGACACCTCCCCGCGCAGTCTATTAATAGCTGGCAGCCTTGATGCTTAAGTCAGCCAGTCGGCAATGCAGCACAGGCAATGACCTGACATGCCTTTTTCTAAGATTGCAGACTGGTTGCGTGCGGCCCTAGTAAGCTCGAGGCTAATTTGCCTGGCACGTGTCCCAACCAAACGTTCGGGATGAGTGGCCGTGAGTTGGATCGCTAGAAGACCGAGTCAACAGTGATTTGGACCATCAAATTGTTAGAATTCATGTAAGCACTTCAACTATTCACATCATGCAAGAATATCAAAGCCATGCAATATATACAAGTAAACAATGCTCGGTAGCACCATTCATTAATTCCTTTTAGAAAGTACAAACTTTCAACAGCGGATATACAACTCAAAAAGGAAATATAAGTACATGGAGCAACAACCCAACAACATTTGTCTGACCAGCCTTCAAGACAGACAACTGCAAGAGGAGAACACCCAGGCTGGAAGCCGTGAATCCGACTGGATAGGGTACTACGGCAAAAAAAGCATACAAAAGCCCTCCCCTGTGAGAACGAGGTGCAGAGCACCAGTTCTCACTCGGGAGGTAACCACCAAAAATCGTCCACCGAAACCAACCGTAATCACACAGTCTGTGAGCCTCTGCGTCTACGCGAGACCCAACATGAAGGCGACAACTTAAGGTTCAACGTGGACTTGAGGAACTTCCTCATCCAACAGTCGCTAGAACAGTCCTCCTGTGGACAGCCGAAAACAAAGTTGCTCGTTCGGGGGGGACAAGGTATTATCCTCTCCCATCAAAAGGGCTGAGCCACCACTCCTTCAAGGCTACCCCAGTAAGGACTATCCAGATCCGCCTAGGAGAAGTGGAAGCCGGCCACCAAAACCAGACCTCGTTTAGTGCAACACGAGGCCGGACTGGACCGAGCCCAAAAGAGAGTAACCAAGGGAGACTTCGAGCGCATCCTCAACTCCAGCTTTGAACATTGATGAAGAATCTCCGCCGATACCGACTTGTGGTTATGTAGGCTCCATGTC